>OW203762.1:53307721-53445340 GCA_934045905.1 Leuctra nigra | reverse complement strand
CATAGCTTTGCTCATGGCGCACACTGCTGTCAGCTTAGTGGTGGGGCAGGAGGTTGGACATGTAGTGGCACCAGCCACAAGATCCACTGCCAGAACTAAACAGAGACATGACATGTGACTGTCCATAGCTTTGCTCATGGCGCACACTGCTGTCAGCTTAGTGGTGGGGCAGGAGGTTGGACATGTAGTGGCACCAGCCACAAGATCCACTGCCAGAACTAAACAGAGACATGACATGTGACTGTCCATAGCTTTGCTCATGGCGCACACTGCTGTCAGCTTAGTGGTGGGGCAGGAGGTTGGACATGTAGTGGCACCAGCCACAAGATCCACTGCCAGAACTAAACAGAGACATGACATGTGACTGTCCATAGCTTTGCTCATGGCGCACACTGCTGTCAGCTTAGTGGTGGGGCAGGAGGTTGGACATGTAGTGGCACCAGCCACAAGATCCACTGCCAGAACTAAACAGAGACATGACATGTGACTGTCCATAGCTTTGCTCATGGCGCACACTGCTGTCAGCTTAGTGGTGGGGCAGGAGGTTGGACATGTAGTGGCACCAGCCACAAGATCCACTGCCAGAACTAAACAGAGACATGACATGTGACTGTCCATAGCTTTGCTCATGGCGCACACTGCTGTCAGCTTAGTGGTGGGGCAGGAGGTTGGACATGTAGTGGCACCAGCCACAAGATCCACTGCCAGAACTAAACAGAGACATGACATGTGACTGTCCATAGCTTTGCTCATGGCGCACACTGCTGTCAGCTTAGTGGTGGGGCAGGAGGTTGGACATGTAGTGGCACCAGCCACAAGATCCACTGCCAGAACTAAACAGAGACATGACATGTGACTGTCCATAGCTTTGCTCATGGCGCACACTGCTGTCAGCTTAGTGGTGGGGCAGGAGGTTGGACATGTAGTGGCACCAGCCACAAGATCCACTGCCAGAACTAAACAGAGACATGACATGTGACTGTCCATAGCTTTGCTCATGGCGCACACTGCTGTCAGCTTAGTGGTGGGGCAGGAGGTTGGACATGTAGTGGCACCAGCCACAAGATCCACTGCCAGAACTAAACAGAGACATGACATGTGACTGTCCATAGCTTTGCTCATGGCGCACACTGCTGTCAGCTTAGTGGTGGGGCAGGAGGTTGGACATGTAGTGGCACCAGCCACAAGATCCACTGCCAGAACTAAACAGAGACATGACATGTGACTGTCCATAGCTTTGCTCATGGCGCACACTGCTGTCAGCTTAGTGGTGGGGCAGGAGGTTGGACATGTAGTGGCACCAGCCACAAGATCCACTGCCAGAACTAAACAGAGACATGACATGTGACTGTCCATAGCTTTGCTCATGGCGCACACTGCTGTCAGCTTAGTGGTGGGGCAGGAGGTTGGACATGTAGTGGCACCAGCCACAAGATCCACTGCCAGAACTAAACAGAGACATGACATGTGACTGTCCATAGCTTTGCTCATGGCGCACACTGCTGTCAGCTTAGTGGTGGGGCAGGAGGTTGGACATGTAGTGGCACCAGCCACAAGATCCACTGCCAGAACTAAACAGAGACATGACATGTGACTGTCCATAGCTTTGCTCATGGCGCACACTGCTGTCAGCTTAGTGGTGGGGCAGGAGGTTGGACATGTAGTGGCACCAGCCACAAGATCCACTGCCAGAACTAAACAGAGACATGACATGTGACTGTCCATAGCTTTGCTCATGGCGCACACTGCTGTCAGCTTAGTGGTGGGGCAGGAGGTTGGACATGTAGTGGCACCAGCCACAAGATCCACTGCCAGAACTAAACAGAGACATGACATGTGACTGTCCATAGCTTTGCTCATGGCGCACACTGCTGTCAGCTTAGTGGTGGGGCAGGAGGTTGGACATGTAGTGGCACCAGCCACAAGATCCACTGCTAGAACTAAACAGAGACATGACATGTGACTGTCCATAGCTTTGCTCATGGCGCACACTGCTGTCAGCTTAGTGGTGGGGCAGGAGGTTGGACATGTAGTGGCACCAGCCACAAGATCCACTGCCAGAACTAAACAGAGACATGACATGTGACTGTCCATAGCTTTGCTCATGGCGCACACTGCTGTCAGCTTAGTGGTGGGGCAGGAGGTTGGACATGTAGTGGCACCAGCCACAAGATCCACTGCCAGAACTAAACAGAGACATGACATGTGACTGTCCATAGCTTTGCTCATGGCGCACACTGCTGTCAGCTTAGTGGTGGGGCAGGAGGTTGGACATGTAGTGGCACCAGCCACAAGATCCACTGCCAGAACTAAACAGAGACATGACATGTGACTGTCCATAGCTTTGCTCATGGCGCACACTGCTGTCAGCTTAGTGGTGGGGCAGGAGGTTGGACATGTAGTGGCACCAGCCACAAGATCCACTGCCAGAACTAAACAGAGACATGACATGTGACTGTCCATAGCTTTGCTCATGGCGCACACTGCTGTCAGCTTAGTGGTGGGGCAGGAGGTTGGACATGTAGTGGCACCAGCCACAAGATCCACTGCCAGAACTAAACAGAGACATGACATGTGACTGTCCATAGCTTTGCTCATGGCGCACACTGCTGTCAGCTTAGTGGTGGGGCAGGAGGTTGGACATGTAGTGGCACCAGCCACAAGATCCACTGCCAGAACTAAACAGAGACATGACATGTGACTGTCCATAGCTTTGCTCATGGCGCACACTGCTGTCAGCTTAGTGGTGGGGCAGGAGGTTGGACATGTAGTGGCACCAGCCACAAGATCCACTGCCAGAACTAAACAGAGACATGACATGTGACTGTCCATAGCTTTGCTCATGGCGCACACTGCTGTCAGCTTAGTGGTGGGGCAGGAGGTTGGACATGTAGTGGCACCAGCCACAAGATCCACTGCCAGAACTAAACAGAGACATGACATGTGACTGTCCATAGCTTTGCTCATGGCGCACACTGCTGTCAGCTTAGTGGTGGGGCAGGAGGTTGGACATGTAGTGGCACCAGCCACAAGATCCACTGCCAGAACTAAACAGAGACATGACATGTGACTGTCCATAGCTTTGCTCATGGCGCACACTGCTGTCAGCTTAGTGGTGGGGCAGGAGGTTGGACATGTAGTGGCACCAGCCACAAGATCCACTGCTAGAACTAAACAGAGACATGACATGTGACTGTCCATAGCTTTGCTCATGGCGCACACTGCTGTCAGCTTAGTGGTGGGGCAGGAGGTTGGACATGTAGTGGAACCAGCCACAAGATCCACTGCCAGAACTAAACAGAGACATGACATGTGACTGTCCATAGCTTTGCTCATGGCGCACACTGCTGTCAGCTTAGTGGTGGGGCAGGAGGTTGGACATGTAGTGGCACCAGCCACAAGATCCACTGCCAGAACTAAACAGAGACATGACATGTGACTGTCCATAGCTTTGCTCATGGCGCACACTGCTGTCAGCTTAGTGGTGGGGCAGGAGGTTGGACATGTAGTGGCACCAGCCACAAGATCCACTGCCAGAACTAAACAGAGACATGACATGTGACTGTCCATAGCTTTGCTCATGGCGCACACTGCTGTCAGCTTAGTGGTGGGGCAGGAGGTTGGACATGTAGTGGCACCAGCCACAAGATCCACTGCCAGAACTAAACAGAGACATGACATGTGACTGTCCATAGCTTTGCTCATGGCGCACACTGCTGTCAGCTTAGTGGTGGGGCAGGAGGTTGGACATGTAGTGGCACCAGCCACAAGATCCACTGCCAGAACTAAACAGAGACATGACATGTGACTGTCCATAGCTTTGCTCATGGCGCACACTGCTGTCAGCTTAGTGGTGGGGCAGGAGGTTGGACATGTAGTGGCACCAGCCACAAGATCCACTGCCAGAACTAAACAGAGACATGACATGTGACTGTCCATAGCTTTGCTCATGGCGCACACTGCTGTCAGCTTAGTGGTGGGGCAGGAGGTTGGACATGTAGTGGCACCAGCCACAAGATCCACTGCCAGAACTAAACAGAGACATGACATGTGACTGTCCATAGCTTTGCTCATGGCGCACACTGCTGTCAGCTTAGTGGTGGGGCAGGAGGTTGGACATGTAGTGGCACCAGCCACAAGATCCACTGCCAGAACTAAACAGAGACATGACATGTGACTGTCCATAGCTTTGCTCATGGCGCACACTGCTGTCAGCTTAGTGGTGGGGCAGGAGGTTGGACATGTAGTGGCACAAGCCACAAGATCCACTGCCAGAACTAAACAGAGACATGACATGTGACTGTCCATAGCTTTGCTCATGGCGCACACTGCTGTCAGCTTAGTGGTGGGGCAGGAGGTTGGACATGTAGTGGCACCAGCCACAAGATCCACTGCCAGAACTAAACAGAGACATGACATGTTACTGTCCATAGCTTTGCTCATGGCGCACACTGCTGTCAGCTTAGTGGTGGGGCAGGAGGTTGGACATGTAGTGGCACCAGCCACAAGATCCACTGCTAGAACTAAACAGAGACATGACATGTGACTGTCCATAGCTTTGCTCATGGCGCACACTGCTGTCAGCTTAGTGGTGGGGCAGGAGGTTGGACATGTAGTGGCACCAGCCACAAGATCCACTGCTAGAACTAAACAGAGACATGACATGTGACTGTCCATAGCTTTGCTCATGGCGCACACTGCTGTCAGCTTAGTGGTGGGGCAGGAGGTTGGACATGTAGTGGCACCAGCCACAAGATCCACTGCTAGAACTAAACAGAGACATGACATGTGACTGTCCATAGCTTTGCTCATGGCGCACACTGCTGTCAGCTTAGTGGTGGGGCAGGAGGTTGGACATGTAGTGGCACCAGCCACAAGATCCACTGCCAGAACTAAACAGAGACATGACATGTGACTGTCCATAGCTTTGCTCATGGCGCACACTGCTGTCAGCTTAGTGGTGGGGCAGGAGGTTGGACATGTAGTGGCACCAGCCACAAGATCCACTGCCAGAACTAAACAGAGACATGACATGTGACTGTCCATAGCTTTGCTCATGGCGCACACTGCTGTCAGCTTAGTGGTGGGGCAGGAGGTTGGACATGTAGTGGCACCAGCCACAAGATCCACTGCCAGAACTAAACAGAGACATGACATGTGACTGTCCATAGTTTTGCTCATGGCGCACACTGCTGTCAGCTTAGTGGTGGGGCAGGAGGTTGGACATGTAGTGGCACCAGCCACAAGATCCACTGCCAGAACTAAACAGAGACATGACATGTGACTGTCCATAGCTTTGCTCATGGCGCACACTGCTGTCAGCTTAGTGGTGGGGCAGGAGGTTGGACATGTAGTGGCACCAGCCACAAGATCCACTGCCAGAACTAAACAGAGACATGACATGTGACTGTCCATAGCTTTGCTCATGGCGCACACTGCTGTCAGCTTAGTGGTGGGGCAGGAGGTTGGACATGTAGTGGCACCAGCCACAAGATCCACTGCCAGAACTAAACAGAGACATGACATGTGACTGTCCATAGCTTTGCTCATGGCGCACACTGCTGTCAGCTTAGTGGTGGGGCAGGAGGTTGGACATGTAGTGGCACCAGCCACAAGATCCACTGCCAGAACTAAACAGAGACATGACATGTGACTGTCCATAGCTTTGCTCATGGCGCACACTGCTGTCAGCTTAGTGGTGGGGCAGGAGGTTGGACATGTAGTGGCACCAGCCACAAGATCCACTGCCAGAACTAAACAGAGACATGACATGTGACTGTCCATAGCTTTGCTCATGGCGCACACTGCTGTCAGCTTAGTGGTGGGGCAGGAGGTTGGACATGTAGTGGCACCAGCCACAAGATCCACTGCCAGAACTAAACAGAGACATGACATGTGACTGTCCATAGCTTTGCTCATGGCGCACACTGCTGTCAGCTTAGTGGTGGGGCAGGAGGTTGGACATGTAGTGGCACCAGCCACAAGATCCACTGCTAGAACTAAACAGAGACATGACATGTGACTGTCCATAGCTTTGCTCATGGCGCACACTGCTGTCAGCTTAGTGGTGGGGCAGGAGGTTGGACATGTAGTGGCACCAGCCACAAGATCCACTGCTAGAACTAAACAGAGACATGACATGTGACTGTCCATAGCTTTGCTCATGGCGCACACTGCTGTCAGCTTAGTGGTGGGGCAGGAGGTTGGACATGTAGTGGCACCAGCCACAAGATCCACTGCTAGAACTAAACAGAGACATGACATGTGACTGTCCATAGCTTTGCTCATGGCGCACACTGCTGTCAGCTTAGTGGTGGGGCAGGAGGTTGGACATGTAGTGGCACCAGCCACAAGATCCACTGCCAGAACTAAACAGAGACATGACATGTGACTGTCCATAGCTTTGCTCATGGCGCACACTGCTGTCAGCTTAGTGGTGGGGCAGGAGGTTGGACATGTAGTGGCACCAGCCACAAGATCCACTGCCAGAACTAAACAGAGACATGACATGTGACTGTCCATAGCTTTGCTCCTGGCGCACACTGCTGTCAGCTTAGTGGTGGGGCAGGAGGTTGGACATGTAGTGGCACCAGCCACAAGATCCACTGCCAGAACTAAACAGAGACATGACATGTGACTGTCCATAGTTTTGCTCATGGCGCACACTGCTGTCAGCTTAGTGGTGGGGCAGGAGGTTGGACATGTAGTGGCACCAGCCACAAGATCCACTGCCAGAACTAAACAGAGACATGACATGTGACTGTCCATAGCTTTGCTCATGGCGCACACTGCTGTCAGCTTAGTGGTGGGGCAGGAGGTTGGACATGTAGTGGCACCAGCCACAAGATCCACTGCCAGAACTAAACAGAGACATGACATGTGACTGTCCATAGCTTTGCTCATGGCGCACACTGCTGTCAGCTTAGTGGTGGGGCAGGAGGTTGGACATGTAGTGGCACCAGCCACAAGATCCACTGCCAGAACTAAACAGAGACATGACATGTGACTGTCCATAGTTTTGCTCATGGCGCACACTGCTGTCAGCTTAGTGGTGGGGCAGGAGGTTGGACATGTAGTGGCACCAGCCACAAGATCCACTGCTAGAACTAAACAGAGACATGACATGTGACTGTCCATAGCTTTGCTCATGGCGCACACTGCTGTCAGCTTAGTGGTGGGGCAGGAGGTTGGACATGTAGTGGCACCAGCCACAAGATCCACTGCCAGAACTAAACAGAGACATGACATGTGACTGTCCATAGCTTTGCTCATGGCGCACACTGCTGTCAGCTTAGTGGTGGGGCAGGAGGTTGGACATGTAGTGGCACCAGCCACAAGATCCACTGCCAGAACTAAACAGAGACATGACATGTGACTGTCCATAGCTTTGCTCATGGCGCACACTGCTGTCAGCTTAGTGGTGGGGCAGGAGGTTGGACATGTAGTGGCACCAGCCACAAGATCCACTGCCAGAACTAAACAGAGACATGACATGTGACTGTCCATAGTTTTGCTCATGGCGCACACTGCTGTCAGCTTAGTGGTGGGGCAGGAGGTTGGACATGTAGTGGCACCAGCCACAAGATCCACTGCCAGAACTAAACAGAGACATGACATGTGACTGTCCATAGCTTTGCTCATGGCGCACACTGCTGTCAGCTTAGTGGTGGGGCAGGAGGTTGGACATGTAGTGGCACCAGCCACAAGATCCACTGCCAGAACTAAACAGAGACATGACATGTGACTGTCCATAGCTTTGCTCATGGCGCACACTGCTGTCAGCTTAGTGGTGGGGCAGGAGGTTGGACATGTAGTGGCACCAGCCACAAGATCCACTGCCAGAACTAAACAGAGACATGACATGTGACTGTCCATAGCTTTGCTCATGGCGCACACTGCTGTCAGCTTAGTGGTGGGGCAGGAGGTTGGACATGTAGTGGCACCAGCCACAAGATCCACTGCCAGAACTAAACAGAGACATGACATGTGACTGTCCATAGCTTTGCTCATGGCGCACACTGCTGTCAGCTTAGTGGTGGGGCAGGAGGTTGGACATGTAGTGGCACCAGCCACAAGATCCACTGCCAGAACTAAACAGAGACATGACATGTGACTGTCCATAGCTTTGCTCATGGCGCACACTGCTGTCAGCTTAGTGGTGGGGCAGGAGGTTGGACATGTAGTGGCACCAGCCACAAGATCCACTGCCAGAACTAAACAGAGACATGACATGTGACTGTCCATAGCTTTGCTCATGGCGCACACTGCTGTCAGCTTAGTGGTGGGGCAGGAGGTTGGACATGTAGTGGCACCAGCCACAAGATCCACTGCTAGAACTAAACAGAGACATGACATGTGACTGTCCATAGCTTTGCTCATGGCGCACACTGCTGTCAGCTTAGTGGTGGGGCAGGAGGTTGGACATGTAGTGGCACCAGCCACAAGATCCACTGCTAGAACTAAACAGAGACATGACATGTGACTGTCCATAGCTTTGCTCATGGCGCACACTGCTGTCAGCTTAGTGGTGGGGCAGGAGGTTGGACATGTAGTGGCACCAGCCACAAGATCCACTGCTAGAACTAAACAGAGACATGACATGTGACTGTCCATAGCTTTGCTCATGGCGCACACTGCTGTCAGCTTAGTGGTGGGGCAGGAGGTTGGACATGTAGTGGCACCAGCCACAAGATCCACTGCCAGAACTAAACAGAGACATGACATGTGACTGTCCATAGCTTTGCTCATGGCGCACACTGCTGTCAGCTTAGTGGTGGGGCAGGAGGTTGGACATGTAGTGGCACCAGCCACAAGATCCACTGCCAGAACTAAACAGAGACATGACATGTGACTGTCCATAGCTTTGCTCCTGGCGCACACTGCTGTCAGCTTAGTGGTGGGGCAGGAGGTTGGACATGTAGTGGCACCAGCCACAAGATCCACTGCCAGAACTAAACAGAGACATGACATGTGACTGTCCATAGTTTTGCTCATGGCGCACACTGCTGTCAGCTTAGTGGTGGGGCAGGAGGTTGGACATGTAGTGGCACCAGCCACAAGATCCACTGCCAGAACTAAACAGAGACATGACATGTGACTGTCCATAGCTTTGCTCATGGCGCACACTGCTGTCAGCTTAGTGGTGGGGCAGGAGGTTGGACATGTAGTGGCACCAGCCACAAGATCCACTGCCAGAACTAAACAGAGACATGACATGTGACTGTCCATAGCTTTGCTCATGGCGCACACTGCTGTCAGCTTAGTGGTGGGGCAGGAGGTTGGACATGTAGTGGCACCAGCCACAAGATCCACTGCCAGAACTAAACAGAGACATGACATGTGACTGTCCATAGTTTTGCTCATGGCGCACACTGCTGTCAGCTTAGTGGTGGGGCAGGAGGTTGGACATGTAGTGGCACCAGCCACAAGATCCACTGCTAGAACTAAACAGAGACATGACATGTGACTGTCCATAGCTTTGCTCATGGCGCACACTGCTGTCAGCTTAGTGGTGGGGCAGGAGGTTGGACATGTAGTGGCACCAGCCACAAGATCCACTGCCAGAACTAAACAGAGACATGACATGTGACTGTCCATAGCTTTGCTCATGGCGCACACTGCTGTCAGCTTAGTGGTGGGGCAGGAGGTTGGACATGTAGTGGCACCAGCCACAAGATCCACTGCCAGAACTAAACAGAGACATGACATGTGACTGTCCATAGTTTTGCTCATGGCGCACACTGCTGTCAGCTTAGTGGTGGGGCAGGAGGTTGGACATGTAGTGGCACCAGCCACAAGATCCACTGCCAGAACTAAACAGAGACATGACATGTGACTGTCCATAGCTTTGCTCATGGCGCACACTGCTGTCAGCTTAGTGGTGGGGCAGGAGGTTGGACATGTAGTGGCACCAGCCACAAGATCCACTGCCAGAACTAAACAGAGACATGACATGTGACTGTCCATAGCTTTGCTCATGGCGCACACTGCTGTCAGCTTAGTGGTGGGGCAGGAGGTTGGACATGTAGTGGCACCAGCCACAAGATCCACTGCTAGAACTAAACAGAGACATGACATGTGACTGTATATAGCTTTGCTCATGGCGCACACTGCTGTCAGCTTAGTGGTGGGGCAGGAGGTTGGACATGTAGTGGCACCAGCCACAAGATCCACTGCCAGAACTAAACAGAGACATGACATGTGACTGTCCATAGCTTTGCTCATGGCGCACACTGCTGTCAGCTTAGTGGTGGGGCAGGAGGTTGGACATGTAGTGGCACCAGCCACAAGATCCACTGCCAGAACTAAACAGAGACATGACATGTGACTGTCCATAGCTTTGCTCATGGCGCACACTGCTGTCAGCTTAGTGGTGGGGCAGGAGGTTGGACATGTAGTGGCACCAGCCACAAGATCCACTGCCAGAACTAAACAGAGACATGACATGTGACTGTCCATAGCTTTGCTCATGGCGCACACTGCTGTCAGCTTAGTGGTGGGGCAGGAGGTTGGACATGTAGTGGCACCAGCCACAAGATCCACTGCCAGAACTAAACAGAGACATGACATGTGACTGTCCATAGCTTTGCTCATGGCGCACACTGCTGTCAGCTTAGTGGTGGGGCAGGAGGTTGGACATGTAGTGGCACCAGCCACAAGATCCACTGCCAGAACTAAACAGAGACATGACATGTGACTGTCCATAGCTTTGCTCATGGCGCACACTGCTGTCAGCTTAGTGGTGGGGCAGGAGGTTGGACATGTAGTGGCACCAGCCACAAGATCCACTGCCAGAACTAAACAGAGACATGACATGTGACTGTCCATAGCTTTGCTCATGGCGCACACTGCTGTCAGCTTAGTGGTGGGGCAGGAGGTTGGACATGTAGTGGCACCAGCCACAAGATCCACTGCCAGAACTAAACAGAGACATGACATGTGACTGTCCATAGCTTTGCTCATGGCGCACACTGCTGTCAGCTTAGTGGTGGGGCAGGAGGTTGGACATGTAGTGGCACCAGCCACAAGATCCACTGCCAGAACTAAACAGAGACATGACATGTGACTGTCCATAGCTTTGCTCATGGCGCACACTGCTGTCAGCTTAGTGGTGGGGCAGGAGGTTGGACATGTAGTGGCACCAGCCACAAGATCCACTGCCAGAACTAGACAGAGACATGACATGTGACTGTCCATAGCTTTGCTCATGGCGCACACTGCTGTCAGCTTAGTGGTGGGGCAGGAGGTTGGACATGTAGTGGCACTAGCCACAAGATCCACTGCTAGAACTAAACAGAGACATGACATGTGACTGTCCATAGCTTTGCTCATGGCGCACACAGCTGTCAGCTTAGTGGTGGGGCAGGAGGTTGGACATGTAGTGGCACCAGCCACAAGATCCACTGCCAGAACTAAACAGAGACATGACATGTGACTGTCCATAGCTTTGCTCATGGCGCACACTGCTGTCAGCTTAGTGGTGGGGCAGGAGGTTGGACATGTAGTGGCACCAGCCACAAGATCCACTGCTAGAACTAAACAGAGACATGACATGTGACTGTCCATAGCTTTGCTCATGGCGCACACTGCTGTCAGCTTAGTGGTGGGGCAGGAGGTTGGACATGTAGTGGCACCAGCCACAAGATCCACTGCTAGAACTAAACAGAGACATGACATGTGACTGTCCATAGCTTTGCTCATGGCGCACACTGCTGTCAGCTTAGTGGTGGGGCAGGAGGTTGGACATGTAGTGGCACCAGCCACAAGATCCACTGCCAGAACTAAACAGAGACATGACATGTGACTGTCCATAGCTTTGCTCATGGCGCACACTGCTGTCAGCTTAGTGGTGGGGCAGGAGGTTGGACATGTAGTGGCACCAGCCACAAGATCCACTGCCAGAACTAAACAGAGACATGACATGTGACTGTCCATAGCTTTGCTCATGGCGCACACTGCTGTCAGCTTAGTGGTGGGGCAGGAGGTTGGACATGTAGTGGCACCAGCCACAAGATCCAATGCCAGAACTAAACAGAGACATGACATGTGACTGTCCATAGCTTTGCTCATGGCGCACACTGCTGTCAGCTTAGTGGTGGGGCAGGAGGTTGGACATGTAGTGGCACCAGCCACAAGATCCACTGCCAGAACTAAACAGAGACATGACATGTGACTGTCCATAGCTTTGCTCATGGCGCACACTGCTGTCAGCTTAGTGGTGGGGCAGGAGGTTGGACATGTAGTGGCACCAGCCACAAGATCCACTGCCAGAACTAAACAGAGACATGACATGTGACTGTCCATAGCTTTGCTCATGGCGCACACTGCTGTCAGCTTAGTGGTAGGGCAGGAGGTTGGACATGTAGTGGCACCAGCCACAAGATCCAATGCCAGAACTAAACAGAGACATGACATGTGACTGTCCATAGCTTTGCTCATGGCGCACACTGCTGTCAGCTTAGTGGTGGGGCAGGAGGTTGGACATGTAGTGGCACCAGCCACAAGATCCACTGCCAGAACTAAACAGAGACATGACATGTGACTGTCCATAGCTTTGCTCATGGCGCACACTGCTGTCAGCTTAGTGGTGGGGCAGGAGGTTGGACATGTAGTGGCACCAGCCACAAGATCCACTGCCAGAACTAAACAGAGACATGACATGTGACTGTCCATAGCTTTGCTCATGGCGCACACTGCTGTCAGCTTAGTGGTGGGGCAGGAGGTTGGACATGTAGTGGCACCAGCCACAAGATCCACTGCCAGAACTAAACAGAGACATGACATGTGACTGTCCATAGCTTTGCTCATGGCGCACACTGCTGTCAGCTTAGTGGTGGGGCAGGAGGTTGGACATGTAGTGGCACCAGCCACAAGATCCACTGCCAGAACTAAACAGAGACATGACATGTGACTGTCCATAGCTTTGCTCATGGCGCACACTGCTGTCAGCTTAGTGGTGGGGCAGGAGGTTGGACATGTAGTGGCACCAGCCACAAGATCCACTGCCAGAACTAAACAGAGACATGACATGTGACTGTCCATAGCTTTGCTCATGGCGCACACTGCTGTCAGCTTAGTGGTGGGGCAGGAGGTTGGACATGTAGTGGCACCAGCCACAAGATCCACTGCCAGAACTAAACAGAGACATGACATGTGACTGTCCATAGCTTTGCTCATGGCGCACACTGCTGTCAGCTTAGTGGTGGGGCAGGAGGTTGGACATGTAGTGGCACCAGCCACAAGATCCACTGCTAGGACTAAACAGAGACATGACATGTGACTGTCCATAGCTTTGCTCATGGCGCACACTGCTGTCAGCTTAGTGGTGGGGCAGGAGGTTGGACATGTAGTGGCACCAGCCACAAGATCCACTGCCAGAACTAAACAGAGACATGACATGTGACTGTCCATAGCTTTGCTCATGGCGCACACTGCTGTCAGCTTAGTGGTGGGGCAGGAGGTTGGACATGTAGTGGCACCAGCCACAAGATCCACTGCCAGAACTAAACAGAGACATGACATGTGACTGTCCATAGCTTTGCTCATGGCGCACACTGCTGTCAGCTTAGTGGTGGGGCAGGAGGTTGGACATGTAGTGGCACCAGCCACAAGATCCACTGCTAGAACTAAACAGAGACATGACATGTGACTGTCCATAGCTTTGCTCATGGCGCACACTGCTGTCGGCTTAGTGGTGGGGCAGGAGGTTGGACATGTAGTGGCACCAGCCACAAGATCCACTGCCAGAACTAAACAGAGACATGACATGTGACTGTCCATAGCTTTGCTCATGGCGCACACTGCTGTCAGCTTAGTGGTGGGGCAGGAGGTTGGACATGTAGTGGCACCAGCCACAAGATCCACTGCCAGAACTAAACAGAGACATGACATGTGACTGTCCATAGCTTTGCTCATGGCGCACACTGCTGTCAGCTTAGTGGTGGGGCAGGAGGTTGGACATGTAGTGGCACCAGCCACAAGATCCACTTCCAGAACTAAACAGAGACATGACATGTGACTGTCCATAGCTTTGCTCATGGCGCACACTGCTGTCAGCTTAGTGGTGGGGCAGGAGGTTGGACATGTAGTGGCACCAGCCACAAGATCCACTGCTAGAACTAAACAGAGACATGACATGTGACTGTCCATAGCTTTGCTCATGGCGCACACTGCTGTCAGCTTAGTGGTGGGGCAGGAGGTTGGACATGTAGTGGCACCAGCCACAAGATCCACTGCCAGAACTAAACAGAGACATGACATGTGACTGTCCATAGCTTTGCTCATGGCGCACACTGCTGTCAGCTTAGTGGTGGGGCAGGAGGTTGGACATGTAGTGGCACCAGCCACAAGATCCACTGCCAGAACTAAACAGAGACATGACATGTGACTGTCCATAGCTTTGCTCATGGCGCACACTGCTGTCAGCTTAGTGGTGGGGCAGGAGGTTGGACATGTAGTGGCACCAGCCACAAGATCCACTGCTAGAACTAAACAGAGACATGACATGTGACTGTCCATAGCTTTGCTCATGGCGCACACTGCTGTCAGCTTAGTGGTGGGGCAGGAGGTTGGACATGTAGTGGCACCAGCCACAAGATCCACTGCTAGAACTAAACAGAGACATGACATGTGACTGTCCATAGCTTTGCTCATGGCGCACACTGCTGTCAGCTTAGTGGTGGGGCAGGAGGTTGGACATGTAGTGGCACCAGCCACAAGATCCACTGCCAGAACTAAACAGAGACATGACATGTGACTGTCCATAGCTTTGCTCATGGCGCACACTGCTGTCAGCTTAGTGGTGGGGCAGGAGGTTGGACATGTAGTGGCACCAGCCACAAGATCCACTGCCAGAACTAAACAGAGACATGACATGTGACTGTCCATAGCTTTGCTCATGGCGCACACTGCTGTCAGCTTAGTGGTGGGGCAGGAGGTTGGACATGTAGTGGCACCAGCCACAAGATCCACTGCCAGAACTAAACAGAGACATGACATGTGACTGTCCATAGCTTTGCTCATGGCGCACACTGCTGTCAGCTTAGTGGTGGGGCAGGAGGTTGGACATGTAGTGGCACCAGCCACAAGATCCACTGCCAGAACTAAACAGAGACATGACATGTGACTGTCCATAGCTTTGCTCATGGCGCACACTGCTGTCAGCTTAGTGGTGGGGCAGGAGGTTGGACATGTAGTGGCACCAGCCACAAGATCCACTGCCAGAACTAAACAGAGACATGACATGTGACTGTCCATAGCTTTGCTCATGGCGCACACTGCTGTCAGCTTAGTGGTGGGGCAGGAGGTTGGACATGTAGTGGCACCAGCCACAAGATCCACTGCCAGAACTAAACAATGACATGACATGTGACTGTCCATAGCTTTGCTCATGGCGCTCACTGCTGTCAGCTTAGTGGTGGGGCAGGAGGTTGGACATGTAGTGGCACCAGCCACAAGATCCACTGCCAGAACTAAACAGAGACATGACATGTGACTGTCCATAGCTTTGCTCATGGCGCACACTGCTGTCAGCTTAGTGGTGGGGCAGGAGGTTGGACATGTAGTGGCACCAGCCACAAGATCCACTGCCAGAACTAAACAGAGACATGACATGTGACTGTCCATAGCTTTGCTCATGGCGCACACTGCTGTCAGCTTAGTGGTGGGGCAGGAGGTTGGACATGTAGTGGCACCAGCCACAAGATCCACTGCCAGAACTAAACAGAGACATGACATGTGACTGTCCATAGCTTTGCTCATGGCGCACACTGCTGTCAGCTTAGTGGTGGGGCAGGAGGTTGGACATGTAGTGGCACCAGCCACAAGATCCACTGCCAGAACTAAACAGAGACATGACATGTGACTGTCCATAGCTTTGCTCATGGCGCACACTGCTGCCAGCTTAGTGGTGGGGCAGGAGGTTGGACATGTAGTGGCACCAGCCACAAGATCCACTGCCAGAACTAAACAGAGACATGACATGTGACTGTCCATAGCTTTGCTCATGGCGCACACTGCTGTCAGCTTAGTGGTGGGGCAGGAGGTTGGACATGTAGTGGCACCAGCCACAAGATCCACTGCCAGAACTAAACAGAGACATGACATGTGACTGTCCATAGCTTTGCTCATGGCGCACACTGCTGTCAGCTTAGTGGTGGGGCAGGAGGTTGGACATGTAGTGGCACCAGCCACAAGATCCACTGCCAGAACTAAACAGAGACATGACATGTGACTGTCCATAGCTTTGCTCATGGCGCACACTGCTGTCAGCTTAGTGGTGGGGCAGGAGGTTGGACATGTAGTGGCACCAGCCACAAGATCCACTGCTAGAACTAAACAGAGACATGACATGTGACTGTCCATAGCTTTGCTCATGGCGCACACTGCTGTCAGCTTAGTGGTGGGGCAGGAGGTTGGACATGTAGTGGCACCAGCCACAAGATCCACTGCTAGAACTAAACAGAGACATGACATGTGACTGTCCATAGCTTTGCTCATGGCGCACACTGCTGTCAGCTTAGTGGTGGGGCAGGAGGTTGGACATGTAGTGGCACCAGCCACAAGATCCACTGCCAGAACTAAACAGAGACATGACATGTGACTGTCCATAGCTTTGCTCATGGCGCACACTGCTGTCAGCTTAGTGGTGGGGCAGGAGGTTGGACATGTAGTGGCACCAGCCACAAGATCCACTGCCAGAACTAAACAGAGACATGACATGTGACTGTCCATAGCTTTGCTCATGGCGCACACTGCTGTCAGCTTAGTGGTGGGGCAGGAGGTTGGACATGTAGTGGCACCAGCCACAAGATCCACTGCCAGAACTAAACAGAGACATGACATGTGACTGTCCATAGCTTTGCTCATGGCGCACACTGCTGTCAGCTTAGTGGTGGGGCAGGAGGTTGGACATGTAGTGGCACCAGCCACAAGATCCACTGCCAGAACTAAACAGAGACATGACATGTGACTGTCCATAGCTTTGCTCATGGCGCACACTGCTGTCAGCTTAGTGGTGGGGCAGGAGGTTGGACATGTAGTGGCACCAGCCACAAGATCCACTGCCAGAACTAAACAGAGACATGACATGTGACTGTCCATAGCTTTGCTCATGGCGCACACTGCTGTCAGCTTAGTGGTGGGGCAGGAGGTTGGACATGTAGTGGCACCAGCCACAAGATCCACTGCCAGAACTAAACAATGACATGACATGTGACTGTCCATAGCTTTGCTCATGGCGCTCACTGCTGTCAGCTTAGTGGTGGGGCAGGAGGTTGGACATGTAGTGGCACCAGCCACAAGATCCACTGCCAGAACTAAACAGAGACATGACATGTGACTGTCCATAGCTTTGCTCATGGCGCACACTGCTGTCAGCTTAGTGGTGGGGCAGGAGGTTGGACATGTAGTGGCACCAGCCACAAGATCCACTGCCAGAACTAAACAGAGACATGACATGTGACTGTCCATAGCTTTGCTCATGGCGCACACTGCTGTCAGCTTAGTGGTGGGGCAGGAGGTTGGACATGTAGTGGCACCAGCCACAAGATCCACTGCCAGAACTAAACAGAGACATGACATGTGACTGTCCATAGCTTTGCTCATGGCGCACACTGCTGTCAGCTTAGTGGTGGGGCAGGAGGTTGGACATGTAGTGGCACCAGCCACAAGATCCACTGCCAGAACTAAACAGAGACATGACATGTGACTGTCCATAGCTTTGCTCATGGCGCACACTGCTGCCAGCTTAGTGGTGGGGCAGGAGGTTGGACATGTAGTGGCACCAGCCACAAGATCCACTGCCAGAACTAAACAGAGACATGACATGTGACTGTCCATAGCTTTGCTCATGGCGCACACTGCTGTCAGCTTAGTGGTGGGGCAGGAGGTTGGACATGTAGTGGCACCAGCCACAAGATCCACTGCCAGAACTAAACAGAGACATGACATGTGACTGTCCATAGCTTTGCTCATGGCGCACACTGCTGTCAGCTTAGTGGTGGGGCAGGAGGTTGGACATGTAGTGGCACCAGCCACAAGATCCACTGCCAGAACTAAACAGAGACATGACATGTGACTGTCCATAGCTTTGCTCATGGCGCACACTGCTGTCAGCTTAGTGGTGGGGCAGGAGGTTGGACATGTAGTGGCACCAGCCACAAGATCCACTGCTAGAACTAAACAGAGACATGACATGTGACTGTCCATAGCTTTGCTCATGGCGCACACTGCTGTCGGCTTAGTGGTGGGGCAGGAGGTTGGACATGTAGTGGCACCAGCCACAAGATCCACTGCCAGAACTAAACAGAGACATGACATGTGACTGTCCATAGCTTTGCTCATGGCGCACACTGCTGTCGGCTTAGTGGTGGGGCAGGAGGTTGGACATGTAGTGGCACCACCCTGCTTGAAAAATCTCGACTACTGTCTGGAGTAAAGTCCAGACACCAGAACTAGTCAGACAAGACCAGAAATGGTGTCCAGACCTACTCCAGAATTTGGAACAGACATAATCAGACTCAGACAATAACAGACAATACCAGACAATATCAGAACACATTTCACTTTCTTTTATCAGAGTTATCCAGACATATCAGACATAGCCAGACGAAACTGACAAGACACTATCAGACTTTACCAGACAAATGTCTTGGAACTGACAAGAATTTATCAGAAATAATCAGATATTACCAGACAGTGAATGCACCAGTCATAACCAGAAGTAATCAGACATTACCAGACCGAATACACCAGACATAACCAGAAGCTATCAGACATTACCAGACTGTACCAGACACATCCAGAAGTAATCAGACATCACCGGACTGACTATCCCAGAAATATCCAGACCTAATCAGACATAACCAGACCGACTATACCAGACTTATCCAGAAGTTATCAGACATTACCAGACTGTACCAGACATATCCAGAAGTAATCAGACCTCACCAGACTAAACCAGACATATCCAGAAGTATTCAGACATTACCAGACCGATATACCAGACATATCCAGAAGTAATCAGACCTTACCGGACTATACCAGACATATCCAGAAGTTATCAGACATTACCAGACTATACCAGACATATCCAGAAGTAGTCAGACATTACCGGACTATACCAGACATATCCAGAAGTTATCAGACATCACCAGACATATCCAGAAGTAATCAGATATCACCAGACTATACCAGACATATCCAGAAGTTGTCAGACATTACCAGACCGATATACCAGACATATCCAGAAGTTATCAGACATCACCAGACTATACCAGACATATCCAGAAGTTATCGGACATTACCAGACTATACCAGACATATCTAGAAGTTATCAGACATCACCAGACTATACCAGAAGTTATCAGACATCACCAGACTATACCAGACATATCCAGAAGTTATCAGACATTTCCAGACTACACCAGACATATCCAGAAGTTATCAGACATTACCAGACCGATATACCAGACATATCCAGAAGTTATCAGACATCACCAGACTATACCAGACATATCCAGAAGTTATCAGACATTACCAGACACATCCAGAAGTTATCAGACATTACCAGACACATCCAGAAGTTATCAGACATCACCAGACTATACCAGACATATCCAGAAGTTATCAGACATATCCAGAAGTATACAGACATTACCGGACTGACTACCAGAAATATCCAGACCTATTGACATGACCAGACCGACTATACCAGCCATATTTAGAAGTTATCAGACATTACCAGACTATACCAGAAATATCCAGAAGTAATCAGACATTACCAGACTGATTATGCCAGATATATACAGACCTAATCAGAAATTGCCAGACCGACTATACCAGACATATCCAGAAATTATCAGACATTACCAGACTGATTATGCCAGATATATCCAGACCTAATCAGACATTACCGGAGTTGGACCGACTATACCAGACCAAGGTGTCTATAGAAGTTGGTATACCAGACATATCCAGAAGCTCCAGAAGTTATCAAACATTACCAGACCGATTATACCTAAAACCAGATATCCAGATGTGTTCCACTAGGATGATACCATTACAAATGTAAGATTGATGAATGTTGAAAAACAGTATCGAACAAAATACGAGTATGTAAAGATTCAGAACAATAAAAGGTCTTAAAAGTTCCATAATTCCGAAGCATTTCTAGGTGTTATTTCGTAATGCATTCAACAGCCCATAGATTTGAATTCATCAAGAATTTAGAAGAGCATGTGTGTGGCCAGAATTAATATCACACTTTTAGTGTAAATTTATTTTATCATTAGATATTTCGCACAGGTGCCTACTTACTTGCATATTATATTATAATTATCATGTAGAATGTCAATATCACAATAATATAAATGCAATGGGTATGTAAATCATTTTTGTATATAATTGAATCTATTTTCAAAATATTTTTATATAAAATGATTATAAATATGCCCATACATATTATACAAGATCTGCACAAGGGATAAGTTTCCACACAAAATCTCAATGAAATCTTTAAAAAAAAAATAGAATGGAAACTCGTTTTCCTAGACTGTATGTACTTACGCTTAATATTTTGCTTAATTACATGCATTACATCAACATTGGAGACAATATATTGGTTAAAAGAGCCAGTGCACAGCATGTGCACAGTAAGGTGCAATGCCAATCACTGTCATAACCTCCGAGCTCTGACTTATGGCATGATATCATAATATTGGAGAATATTTGGTACCCCTTGAATCAGACCCAGTCGTTGACCACCTATTTCAATCTTAGTAAAACAATCTTCCGTATGCATTCTCATGCAGGGTTCACTAGGTCCTGTTCTATAAGCGCATGAGATCAAGGAAATTTGTTCGGAAATGAACACAATTGGCTTAAAAGAAAGTATTGAACCATTAATTTAACATTAAAGAAATTATTGGTTTTAATTACTATCTAATAAAGGTGAAAGTCTTTATGTGAATAATCGTTGTGTCGGGGTGGAGGGGAATGGCACCAGGAGAGTATTTTGACAGCATTCAAGCTATTCAACATGTGGGAATTTATTAATTTATGGGTTCAACATTCTTTACAAAGTTTTAACATCTAACTTTTAATAAAAACGCTAAAAATCAAGGACAAATGGAAACGATGGTTCATTCAACAGTTGCAATAATATTTCATGTTTGTGTTGAAATATGAAACTGTTTTTATTAATCATAATGTAATAATTGTAATACACTATTAAAAATTAACTCACAACTAAATTTGGCCCTGTAAAAAATTTAATACCTATAGACAAATGGAAACAATATAATTACAAAATATACAAATGCATTGGATGGAGCGGTTACCGATCCTGGTTTGCAGTTCTTCGCCTCTATACAATGGAATTTTGTCATCGGCTTTCAAAGAGGCTGTGGCTATATGTCCTGTAAAATGAAATGAAGAGAAAAGTAGTCACGAGATACATTAAAAATAATTTTATCTCATTACCGTCACAATAAAAAATCTTGGTACTGGGTATAGAGGGACGAGTAAGAAGGTAGTGTGCATGCCTTTGCACACTACCTGCTGAGAAGTCTTGCCAAGATCATTGTAATATTGTCTTGATTGTATTTCTAGAAAGTTTGACTCTAATTTTTTTTTAAATGATAATATTTTACTTCTTTTGGCGAGATCTTGTATTCTTGTTTAGATTTTTTTTTTATTTAGACCAGCGTTTCTTATACTTTTCTACCCCGCGGACCCCCTTAAAACATAGGTAGTTTAGTTTGTTGTCGCGGACCCCCAAAACTTACCCGTAACATTTTTGGAATATTCCCCCATTCATCATATCAGATTAGAATTCTATTCTTTATTCCCAAAGATAGTCTAACTTTGATAATAATATGAAATAATAAAGATTATTGGAATGTAGCATTATTTTTCATTTAAATATTTGTATTCTATATTAGTACGGCACGACTAATTACGGGGAAACATTTTGCGCACGAAACAATGTGGGGAGGGCCCCTTATAGCGACAAGGGATAGGTCCGAAAAGACCGGGAAATTTTTGAAATTCGAAAGTGAATTTGGACTATATTTACCTATGCGATTTGGACAATAATTTTTGTCGTTTTTATTTTTGGCTTACAAAGTATTTTTTCACAATAATGAGAACATGTTTAAAAAAAATTAATGTAATTTTAGTGACGTAGAGTTAAGAATTACTCCACAATAGGAGGAAGGGGAGAAGAAGCACACACTTAAACATGTATACCTACCCTATATTTTTATTGAGTTTAAGTGTATTTTAAATTTTATATTTAAACCCAATATAAATATTCAATGCTATTTCTTGAGTCTTCGCGGACCCCCTGTGAGGCCTCCGCGGACCATAATTTAAGAATCGCTGATTCAGACAATGAAATTGTTAATATTTGACAAAATCTTGTTAAGATCTTGGAAATAGTTTCAGCAGGGAAGTCCCTTCTTGGGTACTAAAACATCATCATTGAATGTGGTAAATGTAGTAATGCCATGCCCCAAGTTTTTTTCTGAAATAAAGAATCGTTGAATATTACATCAGTTATTTGTTTTAGATAGACTAGTACAATAAGCGTCTTTAATTACCATTCAAAACAGTGTTTCATGACGGAATTGGTTTGGTGCCATTGTTTTGTTGGATCATGTTACTTGGATTGTTCAATGAAGAATTCTGTAACATAAATTACTTATTTAAATAGACACCGTACAACATAAATCAAAATAATATACAAATACAAATTGAAATCAGTCAAAGGTATGTAATAACTGAGGATATTATCTCATATGTTTTACGTAGCACAGTTATATCTTCAACTTACTAAACTAGGAAATAGCTCGGTGTAACGCGTTGATAAGCGAGATCTTGGCAAGAGTTTCAGCAGGGCAGTCCCTTCTTGAGTATTATCACATCATGTGGTGAATGTAGTAATGCCATGTCCCAAGTTTTTCTGAAATAAAACAATCGTTACCTATGTTAATATAATTATTATTATACTCAGATATTGCCTGAGTATAATATAACATCAGTGATCTGATTTAGAAGTGTCCTTAATTACCATTAAACAGTGCATTCTTGACGGAATTGGTTTGGTGCCATTGTTTTGTTGGATCATGTTACTTGGATTGTTGAATGAAAAATTCTGTAACAGAAATTACTTATTTAAATAGACACCGTACAACATTAATCAAAATAATATGCAAATACAAATTGAAAACAGTCGAAGGTATGTAATAACTGAGGATATTATCTCATATGTTTTACCAAATACATTAATAATAGTTACCTTCATTATTAAAGTAATTGGTTATATCTTCAACTTACTAAACTAGGAAATAGCTCGGTGTAACGCGTTGATAAGCGAGATCTTGGCAAGAGTTTCAGCAGGGCAGTCCCTTCTTGAGTATTATCACATCATGTGGTGAATGTAGTAATGCCATGTCCCAAGTTTTTCTGAAATAAAACAATCGTTATGTTAATATTATTATTATTATTATACTCAGATATTGCCTGAATATATAACATCAGTGATATGATTTAGAAGTGTCCTTAATTACCATTAAACAGCACATTCATGACGGAATTGGTTTGGTGCCATTGTTTTGTTAGATCATGTTACTTGGATTGTTCAATGAAAAATTCTGTAACAGAAATTACTTATTTAAATAGACACCGTACAACATAAATCAAAATAATATACAAATACAAATTGAAATCAGTCAAAGGTATGTAATAACTGAGGATATTATCTCATATGTTTTACGTAGCACAGTTATATCTTCAACTTACTAAACTAGGAAATAGCTCGGTGTAACGCGTTGATAAGCGAGATCTTGGCAAGTGTTTCAGCAGGGCAGTCCCTTCTTGAGTATTATCACATCATGTGGTGAATGTAGTAATGCCATGTCCCAAGTTTTTCTGAAATAAAACAATCGTTTTGATATTATTATTATTATTATACTCAGATATTGCCTGAATATTACATCAGTGTCTGTTTTAGAAGTGTCCTTAATTACCATTCAAAACAGTGTTTCATGACGGAATAATAGTACATACATACACTACATAATACATACTACTACTACTACTACATACTATCAGAATTGCAGCATTGCAGCACTTAATTTTGGGTTTCAACTTTCACCTAGACTTTCAGAATCTATTTAGAATGCATTGAATATTAGTTGAACAAATTCAAGCACAAGTTCTTGAATTTGTTGACATAACTCTATTCATAGAACATATTTATGTGAGTGAAAGAAAATGGGATCTGCCATCAAATTTGATTTTCAGATTTCGCAAATATTCTTTTACCCAAGCTTTTACCACAATGACATTAGAACGAACTTTTGATAGGTACGTAAATTTACATTTGTCTTTTTACGACTATAGAAGATAAACTAGGAAAACGCTCCGTGAAACGCGTTGATGAGCGAGCACCGGACACGTGCGCAAACATAGAACCGAAGATGCGTTAACACATAGAAAACTAATACACGTTTTAACGTTATTAAACCTATAGATTAAACGTTCAACAGTTCGACCTAGTTTAGAAACGGAATGAATCCAACGTTCCACAATTACAATAAGACTATGTAGTGTTTTAAACTGAATGAATCAAACCTTTAAAAAAATTAGCATCCTTCAAGGAAATGTCAGGCTAGACAGACGCTCAGAAACGGAATGAATACAACGTTTTCACAAGTAGGTATACCTATTGGTAGAAGAAGACTATTAAGAAATGAAATATCAATGTTCTGACAAAAACTCTCGATAAATAATGTTCACCTGCTATAAAAGCGGGGAAACTTTACTAAAACCTTTACAAAGAACACCAAATTGCCAAACTTTTTAACGAAAATAAGCAAAATGCTGGAGAGATTTGAAATGACATGATCACAAGAAGAGAACAAATGCCACTCTATGAAACACACAGGAAGCACGGCCATCAGAACTACGAATTGCCAAAAGTTCATCAAGGTCCTTAGTTTTGCGAAAACTTGAAATGATCTGTTTGGAAATACGTTCTATATTGAATTATTAAAATATTATCCACCCAATCAACATAAAAGTATCTGGTTTTCACTGAAAATTGTAAACAGCATCTAAACACACTGGTACATAAAGCAAATCTGATTCAATTGTAGTGGAAAAACATTAATTTTCAATACTTAATTTCTGACAGCTATTTAAAATGTAAGTAAGTTCGTACATTCTCAGCTGATTGGGATGAAAATTTGTAAAATAAGAGACAATGTTGGTCTTAATGACCATGCAAAATATGAGTTTGATAACATTTATCGAAGACCATTTTCATTTTTCAACCTATCAGGAGATATTTTATTTTACCAATGACCAATGAATGGATTTCAAAAAAAAAATTGGGTCTGCAAACAGAGAAGGTTGTCTCTACATGTGTGCAAAATTTCAGGTCGCTCGGTGAAACGGTGCGACTTCTATTGCTCTAGTTAACAGATAAAAGTAAAAACAAAAAAAAAAAAAAAAAACAGAGGTCCGTGTCAAAAGAGTCAAAAGGAGACGCTCGCTTCGCTCGCTCAATCACACAAATTTGAAAAATATTTAGAAAAGGCAGGTTCACACATTTACCCACTTGTAGGTCGTACACTTACCTCCAAAGACAGAGATGTTTGTTCTTTGCTGTTCCTCCATTCTTCATCGTAACACAACACTGTATATTCTGTTATTCATACGCGTTGAATTTGATTAAATATCGAAATTCACGAATGTAGGCGATCACATTTTCACACTTATAAAATTTCCTATTTTGTGTAGTTACCGTACACTCAGCAAATGTTAAGACGGTATTTGAAAGAAATGGATTAGCTGATAAAAATGTGATGGCATCAATGTTGAAGTCTCTGCTAACTCGTCATCTACCTAGTAGGTGGATAATATGCTCTGATTTCATTGATAACAACAAGGATTGATTTTCAAGGAACCTGATCAGCAGCGAATCCGTTTCTTTCAAATACCGTTTTATGATTTGTTGGGTGTACTTACTCAATAATTACAATTTAACGCACATGCACGGTAAAACACAGTAAAATTTTCTATCAAATCATTATCTAGATACTTTTTTGAGTAACTGACTGTAGATACTTTCACTTTCTGGTATTCATCAAGTAAAATATTAAATTTGTGACGTTCCTTCTTACCATATTTTAAACAAATTAAATGCAAAAATGAACTAGAAGGAACCATACCCCAGGTATCATGAACTGAGATATTAAGGAAAACGCGTTTTACATAATAGTTTTTAAAATGTATGGACTACAGTGATTTTTCTGTTGTTTGATCGGCAGAATTTTTATATATTTTTTGTAATTACTAATAATTAAATCACACTGTGGTTACTTCAAAAATTTATTAAATGTAGCTTGGTTCCTTTTTGATCAATGTGAAATTATTGTTTATTATATGTAAGTACGTACGCTTTTTAATTGGTTACGTTCAGCTGACTTATATGTTTATGCTTTACTTGACAACTTTTATACATTCGTAAATTTTGTATAATTTTTATTGTAACGTGGAAAAAAGGCTTATGAAATAAAATAAATAAATAAAAAAAAAATGTTGTGAATGTATAAATTTTAATAGTGAAAAGGAACCAACCCACAAAAATGTGGATTTTTTCCGTTTTGCGTTTTTTCCCCGTTTTGTTAATTAGCAAAGAAAACACTCTATAAATATACACTACACAGTGTGTTCTGAGATGCGCTTTTTGAGATCGGTAAAAGGGTGTTGTTTGTTAGATAAGATCAGGAATGAGGATATAAGGGCCGAATTGGGAATGAAGGAAATCAATAAGAATATATCACAGTACAGGAGAAGATGGGCCGACCATGTAGAAAGGATGTCGAATAAGAGAATTCCCAAAATGGGCCCTTCACTATGATCCGAAGGGCAGGCGCGACATTGGCCGGCCAAGGAAAAGATGGGCTGCACCTTGAGGACGGAACGGGCTTTTAGCCCAATCTTTGCGGGTAGAAGAAGAAGAAGACAGTGTGTAGTGTATATTTATAGAGTATGTACCTATACTATACACTACACAGTGTGTAGTGTATAGTATAGGTACACAGCAAATGTGGGTGGGTTCTCTTTTGAAAATTAACGTTTAGGTCAAGTCAAGATCTATCAGAATTGCAGCACTTAATTTTGGGTTTCACCAAGATTTTCAGAATCTATTTAGAATGCATTGAATATTAGTTGAGCTTGACCTCATATTAACGCAATAAGAAAACAATGCATACATTTTATCGATTATTTTACCGGTTTTGACAACCCTATTTCAAAGGATCAAGTTATGTGATAACTTTTTTTGTTTTGCCGAGTGTACCTACATTTAAAACGTATGCTTTACAACATTAACACAAAAGTGATCAAATTCTTTGACAGACCATAATATTTTCATCATATTCGGGTTTTTTTCATGTACACATTTCTTTCAAGCAATGATTTAATCGAAATGATATGACAGAAAATTTTGCCGTGCACTAAACGTGTAATTTTGGCTATATGGTTCGTAGGCTATGGGCTTAGGCTATAGGTGTTTTGGATTTGTATTAATGAACACGACAAAATTTGCAACTTTCTTCTCAAGAGCGTTACGACGCTCGAGAACGCTCAAGTTCTGTAAACATTTTCCAAACTGCTAAAACTAAACTTATTCAATACGCTTCGATGAGCTTGTAGTTGGTAAAATACCAATTTGAAATAATTATCTTTGTTAAAATGACAGCAGTCTATTTATGCAGAGGCATTCGAATTAAAATGGAAAACCAACTGCAGCACTTTTTTTTCATTGTTTCCCTTATTCTATAATGTGTGTAAGTTTCAGCACTTCATCTTTGATAGTTCTGTCGGAGTGACCTCAAACAGGGAAATGTCTTTTGTGCCACCCGGTATAATTAATAATAGATTATAATCGCAAAAATAAAACTAGTTAAGAAATTCAGCAAATAAAAGAAGTTTCAATACAAAATTTAGCAATCATGGTTTAATTATTTTCTTTAGGGGGGGGGGGGGGGGCTTAACGTCGCACTGTTCTGCAGCGAGGCTAATGGCGACGGATGAATGATTATGATCATTCATGGTTTAATAATCATCAACAAACACAAATGAAGAATCGATTGATTACCTACCCAAAAAAATGTCATGCCATTTTCAATGTCAAAGCTGATTGTAATTATTAATTATCACCAGCAGACTACACAAAAAAAATCTCCCAAAGGTTTTTAAAAGGTTTAAAAACAACCTTCAGGGAGACCCTGAGGTTTTGTTTCTGTCCTTTACGCAAAATTTCTGCCAGGTTGGGGCAAGGCAAGGAAAACATATCCCCCCCCCCCATTGTTTTTTCGGACTTTGAAATCAATTTTGAGACGATATGAGGTGTATTTTGTGGAAATATTCAATATTGTATACATTTGACACGGGGTGGGGGGGGGGGGGGGGGGAGGAGTTAACTACATGGCCCCTGAGGCATTTTTTGGTTTTTCGACACGTTGAAATTATTAGTTTGTGTATTTTTTGTTTACAAAATGAAACTAGGTAAATGTAAAACACCACACAAATTGTATGATTTCCTGATATCCAGGGGGGGGGGGGGGCCAAGTGCTCCCCCCCTTCCCCCGCTGTGGTCACCCATCCATGTAAGTGTCAAACATCTAAGTGCAATTTTACCGTGCGAGGTAGGAAACTCTCCGCCCCAGGTGGCAGGGTGACATTTTTACCAGCTCATATTGTATCTACCTACTATTTGTCAATAAAGTGTTAGGTAAATTCAATGCAAGATGCTTACAGTATTTGGGGAGTTTCAAAGGAGTAGGTATAATTGAAATGACTGCTCTCTTACCGTTTTCCTGATAGCTCGTACCTATGTATTCCAAATTGTGTTTTTTCACTGCTGAGAATCCGCGTAAAACTAACAAAAGAATTATGTTTTTCCAAATTATACATAAACAATTGATTAATGTATTTGAATGCATTCACTATCACACTGTATAGAACCGAGCGTTCTTACATAAATCACAATACTGATTAAAAAACCGCTCGAACTTCACTCTGCCGTCTCCACCCGCCTGGCTGGGACTGACTGACTAAGAATTTGATGTCGATGCAAAACTAGCTCGATCCAGTTCAGCGTGAGAACAATGATGAATCATATTATTCAAAAAAACCGTTGTATCAGAGTTATGCAGATAAAGTCAGAATAGTCAAGACCTGATGTCAGACATAACCAGAAGGATTCAGAACGCACGAACATTTCCAGAACATACCAGATAATACCAGACGCTTTGAGACAATGTCTATCCAGACCAAGCCAGACAATACCAGAATGACACCAGACCATAGTTCATTCACCAGAATATCTCAGAACTTACAAGACAATTATCCAGACAAAACCAGACGATACCAGACCAGCTACCAGAATACACCAGATCCAGAAAATATCAGAATATACCAGAAGAAATCAGACAGAGTTCTAACCAGACTAAATCAGACAATTCCAGAACTACACCAGACATTGTCAATTCACCAGAATATCTCATAACTTACCGGACAATTATCCAGACCAAACCAGACGATACCAGACCAGCTACCAGAATACACCAGACGCAGAAAATGTCAGAATATACCAGAAAAAATCAGACATAGATCCAACCAGACTTAACCAGACAATTCCAGAATGACACCAGACCATAGTTCATTCACCAGAATATCTCAGAACTTACCAGACAATTATCTAGACAAAACCAGAATAGACAAAACCAGCTACCAGAATACACCAGACCAAGAAACTATCAGAATATATAGAAGAAATCAGACATAGATCCAACCAGACTAAACCAGACAATTCCAGAATGACACCAGACCATAGTTCATTAACCAGAATATCTCAGAACTTAATTTACCGGACAATTATCCAGACAAAACCAGACGATACCACCAGCTACCAGAATACACCAGATCCAGACGATTTTCAGAATTTACTCGAAGAAATCAGACATAGGTCTAACCAGACTAAACCAGACAATTCCAAAAAAAATTACACCAGATCTGTTAGATCACTAGGTTAACTCAGAAAGTACCAGACATTTAAGTCCAGCAGACTAAACCAGACGAAACTAGAATACACCACATCCAGAAAATACCAGATAATATCAGACGTTTTCAGACATTGTCTATCCAGATCAAGCCAGACGATACCAGAACTACACCAGACATTGTTAATTAACCAGAATATCTCAGAACTTACCAGACAATTATCCAGACTATACCAGACGAAACCAGAATACATCAGAACCAGAGCATACCAGATTATAGCAGACTTATTCGACAATGTGTCATTCTGGTAGCTGGTCTGGTATCGTCTGGTTTTGTCTGAATAATTGTCTGGTAAGTTCTGAGATATTCTGGTGAATTGACAATGTCTGGTGTAGTTCTGGAATTGTCTGATTTAGTCTGGTTAGAAGTATGTCTGATTTCTTCTGGATATTATGATATTTTCTGGATCTGGTTTATTCTGGTAGCTGGTCTGGTATCGTCTGATTTTGTCTGGCTTGTCTGGTAAGTTCTGAGATATTCTGGTGAATGAACTACGGTCTAGTGTTATTCTGGAATTGTCTGGGGTGGTCTGGTTATAACTATGTCTGATTTCTTCCGGTATATTCTGATATTTTCTAGATCTGGTGTATTCTGACAGCTGGTCTGGTATCGTCTGATTTTGTCTGGATAATTGTCTGGAGGGTTCTGAGATTTTCTGGTGAATAAATTGATCTGGTATTTTTCTGGAATTGTCTGGTTTAATCTGGTTTGAACTATGTCTGATTTCTTCTGGTATATTCTGATATTTTCTGGATCTGGTGTATTCTGATAGCTGGTCTGGTATCGTCTGGTTTTGTCTGTATAATTGTCTGGAGGATTCTGAGATTTTCTGGTGATTAAATTGATCTGGTGGCATTCTGGAATTGTCTGGTTTAGTCTGGTTAAAACTATGTCTGATCTTCTGGTATTTTCTGGTGAAAGTAATTGTCTGATTCATTCTGGTTTTGTCTTGTAAGTTCTGGCAAGATTTGTTACAGGTTTGTCTGATATTTTCTGGTTATTTACTATTTCTTGATTTGTCTGGATCTATCTTGATAACTCTGGATTCATTTTGTCTGGTATAGTCTGATATATTCTTATGTAAAGGATTTCCTGACCTTTCTGGAAAACTCTGAGTCAGTCTGACTTCTTTTGTCTGGTAAAGTCTGGCTATGCCTGATTAATTCTGGTTGTCTGGAAAACTCTGAGTTAGTCTGACTAATTTGTCTGGTTTATACTGATTATGCCTGAATAATTCTGGCGTCTCGGGCTTCTCTGGTAAACTCTGGTAAACTCTGGAAGAGTCTGGTGAAAGTGTGTCTGGATTCTGAGATTGTCTGAAATTCACTGGAGATGTCTGGTAAATACTCCAGATTTTATCAGAAATGTCATGTTTTTTTCAAGCAGGGTGGCGTGGAAGCAGTCTGTGGACTGCTTCCACGGGGGGGAGGGGGGGGCGTACGCACCTAGCACAAGGTGTTCATGTCCTCGTGTTATTTTTGAAATGTAGATAGTACATTACTTCATTTTTCGGAAATAGTGTCGTTTGTTAAGACAAAACAACAAATTTACAATATTGTGCATATTTTGGGGTCATTTTTGAGGTCAAGTGACATTAATGTGCATTCTCGTAGCGCGAACACGCCCCTCTGTCACTTCAGATACATTATTATAATTTTTGTAAAAAATAGTGTAGATACAGCCGTAAATGAAATTTTCATTAATAAACAAGAAATAAACAGCCTCTTGAGCTAAACACTGCTTTCACGCCAGCGCGTGTGCACGCCCCCCGTGACAGCAGTGTTTCGGTGTCATTTTTCACTGCTGTCACGGTAGCGTGAACTAAACACGCCCCCCCGTGGCAGCAGTGTTTAGGTCGAGCGGCACACTGCAGTCACGGTAGCGAGCCGGCCATTTTGCATTTCACTGCTGTCACGGGGTACCGTGACTGTAGCCACTTCCTTTTGCAAATGCAACCGATTAAAAAGTGGGCTGGGCTGGGTTGGATGATGGGGCTGGATTGGTTAACCTTGCACATGAAGAGGCCGTGGTCGTGGCGCGCATATTTGAACGCCGAATGAAATTCTTCCACTTCTGCAGGCAGTCGACGTTTTTGTTTTTGAAAGTCAGCAAGTTTCAAATTATAAATTAATAGATGTTCAAAACATGGAGCGATAACGTTGTTGTCCAGAAAAGGTGTATGGTTTTGTACCCATTTGTTGGCTTTTCCATCAAATCGGATTTTCATTTTTTTTTTATATTTCAGTATTATTTTTTTCTTACGATTTTACGAGTTACATTATTTATAAAACTTTAAAAGAATAAGTCCCCTGTATATATACTTCCCTGTAGTTGTGACTTAAAGAGAGAACAAATGGAAGTTAGAAATTAGTTATTTGAGATTTCTTAACATATTATTTGGTTATGTGCGGGGGAGGGGGGGGGGGGGGGGGGGGGGTCAGCAGAAACTTGCCCCCGGATGTCAGGAAAATAAAAAAAATTGTGAAATTTTACGTATAGTTGCATTTTGTAAACAATAAGACGTAAAACAAATTGATTTCAAAGTGTAAAAAACCCAACAACCTTCATGATCTATAAACAACATTATGAAATTTTTGAAATATTACTGTCAGAAAGTTATTATAATAATGGTAGCAATATAAAGGTTTTTTAAAATAAATTAAATCCTATTTATTAACTAACTAGTGTACTTAAGTCGTTTTTCCAGGCCCAGAATTGCACGTTTTTTTAAAAATTATTTGTGTATGTTTGCTGTGTTGGGAATGGCTTCAGTGTGGGTACTTATTTCGTTTTCCTGCCACTGAAATAGCAATTTGTAATGCTGTATTGGGCTTAAGTACGGCCTATAATGACTGTGGTTTAACTCATTTAGGTTACTTTTCCGGAAACAATTTTTTTTAAAATAACAAAAACGCTGTACCTACTTATGCAAATCTATATTTGTTCTTAATAACAATTTTTCAAATCACTTCACCATTGGATTCCTTGATTTTTTTCAAGATTTTAAATATAAAAATCTATTTTTTTAAATTTTTTGTACTTTTAAGCCATTATTTTTTGCCAGCCACAGAAATATCCCCAAAGTGTAAACATACAAAAAAAAAATCCCCAAAACGTCTCAAATTGATGTCGAAGTGTCAAAAAACAAAAAAATGCCTTCTGGGCTAGGTGTGGGGGTGGGCGACCTAAGCATGTGGCAAATATTTTTCTTGTCTGTCTTGCAAGGAAGAATAAATCTGATGGCACCCATGGCACGCCATACTATAGTAGTGTTTTTTTTTAATAGTGGTTTTTCTTCCCCTGCGAGCAATTTTGCTGCTTTTTGTAGGTACTTTTTGGTTATCATTTGGTACATTTTTAATTTTTTGTTTTGTTAATTAGTAATTTAATTAGTCGATTATTGGTGAAAATTTTTATATTTTCTTGTCTCACTGGGTGCCGTATGAAATTTAATTAAAAAAATGTGCCAAGTGATAACCCTAAGTTAGTCTTTTATCAAATCGTGATTAAAATTTGAGATCAATTGGTTCACGGGTTTAGTCTCCAATCGTATCGGAAATTTCATCGTTTTGCGCGGTTTTGTTGAATAACCGGAGCCCAATTACCAAGGCATGTTCAAGCAAAAATAAAGAAGTGATACTACTATACCTACAATCAGACTGATCATGTGAACATCCTATGTATTCATGCAACAATTTTTCTCTCTCAATTTGCTAAAACGGCCGAGCGCTTGCACCACCTTAAGCTCTCTCTGGTATAAATGTATTCTTTCTAGTATTCAGCTCATTGGTTACAATTCATCTTCTGATCATCATCGAGTGAAGTAAGCATATAAGGAAGGCGGGAGAGGACTAGTAATGTTAAGAATTACAATTCCTCATGCATTCCATAAAAAAAACATTGTTATTGTTTTAAATCAATTTTATTCCATATAAATTATTCATAACTGCGGAGAGTAGTACGGCTGCATGATCACGGACAAGAGAAAAATTATTTTTTACTTATGGTCACCTGTTTTACAAGCGACATTGAAATATGAAGCACTTAATGATCTGTATCAGTAGTGCGATTGTGTGCCTTACCTAGATAGCAATCATTATTTCTTATGATGGAAAAAGCAGGAAACGTCAACATATTCCAAAATGTTACAGATACCGTATCAATCAATATTCAATGCTTATTCTTCATGAGAGGTGATTATCGTTATCTAGTGACAGGCACACATTTGTACTACAAATACCTACCTAAGAGATATAAATAAAAATAACACTCGGTACTTATGTTCTAAATTGTAGATAATCCTCCTTTAGCCAACATCGGAAAAAATAGTATATAATAAGAAGACATAAATTCTTTCTGTACTTTCCATTTACTGTCCTAACATGTTTGCACTTTTGTCAAAATTGATAAAGATGATAAAAGTTAACATTTTATGGGAACAATTTTATTGATTTAGTTAGACAAAATGTGCATGGAAGTAAGGTTTTTACAGGACAGTTTTAGACGCTTAAATTATAAATATGTTCTACTTAGCAAAAGAAGATGACAATTGGTAGAGAATAATACGGCAAGTAGATAGGTAACAAAGAGCATACCTCTTACAATGGGGCAACAGCACAGTCGAAAGTATCACATTACGCAGAACTGGGCACTTGAAATCATGTTTTACTGCATAATCTCTCATTCATTCACGCAACATTGAGAAATTCATAAAGGAATGCGGAATGGTGAGCATTGGCATACGGTCCACACGGTCTTGTTAATACAAGCACAAATAGCTTGTCTACGGACTAGAAGCTACCGTTCTCATTTATGAAGACAACGGCATAGTTTTCAAACCATTCTGTTCTACCTTGAAGGTATCAATCTTTTCTCTCAGTCAATATAGACTTTAGTTCATTGGTTGTTTTCTCCAGTATTTCTAGCCATTCTTCTTGCTGCGAGCCTGACTTTGTCAGGGAACATTGAGCAGAGTTGGCGGCTGCTTCAGGAGGCGGAGCTACTTCTTTGTCAGCTTCCTTCGAGCAGCCAGGCGATGGCACGGCAGGCTGAGAGCTTTCATCGTCTACACTGAGGCGCACTTTCTTTGTAGGAATATCGGTGGCTGGAAGGAAAATTAAATTGTTTCAAACAATTGGTATTAGAGGTCGAATTCGAGTAATTTTTTGGACTCGGGTAGACGTTTTAATAACACGGGTAATAGCATTTTTTTAATTTAAGTCTGGTTTGAAATTTCTTGTTCCTGCACTCAATCTACAGCCAAATCCATGTCCTTGGGGAGAGGACTCCAAGTGAGAAGAGAAAATACTATAACCCATATATTCACCAAAACTCATGAACGCCAACATTCTGTTCTGTTTCAACAGAATGTTTCTGTTGAAACGACTTAATTATGAAATTATGAAGTATTATTGGATGGGACTGTTGAGATTTTGGATATATGTATCTATTAATATTGAATTCAGTTTAACTAGCTTAACAATAAACATCGTAAACAATGTATTGTGTACAGGTCGTTTGCAATAGGCCACTGCAGCATCTTATGTGATACGCACGCGGTAGATGCAAAGAAAATTGCAAAAATCAAACTTATTAATTTTTTTTGCTACCCAACCCAGGGTGCCTATTTTTGAGTTTGCTGAAAATGTTCGCCATGCAGCAGTGAGCTACTGCATAGTCGAACATTTTCACATGCGGATTCTACTAGAGAATACTTGGTATTAAAATTTGATCTGGGAAATGGCATACCCCAGGGGACCTATTTCCGAGTCAAATATCATACGGATTCACAGCCGCCTTACGTCAGACAAAACAAAACAAACTGATTTGGCTTATTGGATGCTATTTCCTTCGGACAGACGCCACTGTGTCGTCACGCTTGATTATGCGAGCGCTCGAACGATCTCGAAAATAGGGCCCCAGGGCTATGATTCTATAACTCCATTGCGACCGCTTAGCAATTATTTCAATGTTAATCCTTATGGAAGAAATTGCTAAGCGGTCGCAATGGAGTTACAGAATCCCACCTCAGGTACCTGAACTGACCACTAATTGAAATTACTATTCACAAAAGTCAAACAAATCTTGAGACTACATAAAATTCGGTTTTACTAAAAGCTACGATATTCACCATATTTCAGTTACGAGTTCTTTGCTTTGAATTTCAATGATCGTACATTACTCTGTAGTGCATTACTTACCTGTGCTTAACAAACAATATGGGAAAGCTGGCTACTGGTAGCAGAGAATAATATGGCTGTTTACTTACACGGACTGCCTAAGTCGTCAAGTGGCTTTTGGATTAGCGCATGTATTTTGGCCGATAGCTGGTTTAATATCACGATCAATTGTTTTGGAGGGGGGATCTTCATTTCAGAGCGATAGACTAATATAAAGGTTCTAAGCTCTCCAATGAGTTTGCTGGCAATGGTTTTGATATTCATTGTGGCGACCATCTCTCCTAGTGTCTTCACTGCGGTCTCGAAGTGGCGGCACGTGATCTCCGTCAACACGTGCATGGCGACCTGTCAAACATCAAGTCGGTCAAAATCACTGGCAGGTTTGTCTTCACCAAGGTTGGAAGCATAACATTACTCTTCTCTTAAAGATTGAGGGCTTTGCCTGGGATGAAGCACATCTACACACCAAATAAACCTTTTTGTAAGTACATATCAATATTATTACATCCATGTTGTCTCGGGAACGAATAAGAAACATGTGGTTCAAAGGTCAATAACGGAGAAAATTAGTATTATTATTAATAATGCAGTTTGGTGCAATTTTAATAGGCTCCTTTAAGCACCTGTCTCAACTTGAAACTAGTAAATCACATAAAATTGATTTGAGGTTCTAATTGCACTGCACATTCACATCCCTGTTATAGGTGTTATTTATTTGTGCTGACAATTACTTACCTTTGGGAAATAAACGCCGAGGAAGTTGTATATAATTGGATTGTTGAGTGACGATTTCTCGTCGAGCAAAACAGTTTCTACATACTCCACAAGGTTGTGGCTATGAATGAGGATTCCGATGAACTTGCGGTCCACCTCCGGCTGAAAATAAAAAAAATTGATCAAACGTTGAGGCAACAAAAGGACATATTCAACAGTATCATACAATTTTAAACAATACCAGGATAAAAAAAGTACCAAATAAGTGAAAAACGTACAATAGAAACAATTTAACATGTGTTCTTATGGGTTGGGGGACCTTTGAAAAAACGTAATAAGGTGAAAAACGTATTAAGGAGAAACATACTAAGGAGGTTCCACTGTATCAAGAAATCAAGTACCTACAACTGAATCCAGAGAAATGACACTAAATCACCTGAAGGCAGATTCAGACTACCTAGCAACTTTTTCTCATGAGTAGAATCACTTTGATATTAATAATGTGACCCTACCCTGTGCATATGTAGAACTAAGTCGATGAACCAAAAGAACCTGGCTTACAGTCTCATCTACTGCACTCACCTGAGCATGGAAGACATCCAACCAAAGCTTTGGGAAGTACGTGAGATGCAGGAGGACCCCCTCATAGCCGATCATTGCACTCAAGTTGACCAGCGACTCCGACATACACTCGTTGTTGATCGCCAGGCGACACATCACGTCGATGAAGTCGTGGTAGGGGGAGTAGAAGTCAAGCAGTGCGCGGTCGTAGTCTTCGTCCACGCCCTGGAAGAATACAAGTCAATCATCATCACTTTACCCGGCCAGCATTTAACCTTGTTTCCTGCAATAAGAATGGAGTGGGAAACAACACTGTCAAAGATCAAAGCTTCCTCTTCGAAAGTTTTTTATTAGTACATAATTAACTGAACAGAGTGGAGAGAAATCATGTTATTGTTAATGTTATTGTTGGAGGTAGTACCTTGGCTGCCTCGAGGTTGTGTGGGATGGCCATCTGCAGGATGGGTCTGGCAGGTCTCGACGTGGCCTTGAGACTGAGAGGAGGCATCTTGTGACCGCGCCGGGGGTAATATGGTCCCATGGGAAGGGCGTTCTCGTGCTGCTGGAACGCAGCGTGGCAGTGAAGGAAGAGCGGCACCAGCGTCTGAATCACTTCGCCCGGCACCAGAAGCAGGATCTCCTTCAGCAAGTCTGTGTCAACACAAGATGGCTGCTATCAAACACTATTCACAAATACAAAACTTGTCTTCAAATTAAAAGTTGGTCTCAATTTCAAACAAAAGAGACCAAGTTGAGAACTATCAGAGTACTGACCGATGCAGAGGTTCCGCATGTCTGGCACGTTGTACGTGTTGAGCAGGGTGGCCAACTTGCGCAAGACGTCGGGCCACTCCTTGGAGTTGAGCAGCACCGTGCGGACGTCCTTGCTGTTCTGGAACAGCCGCAGACACTTGACCATGTCCAGGATGAGCGAGAGCAAGTCCATCAGGTCCCCGGCCACGTGGCAGGCTGTCGCCTCGTGGTACATCACGTGCAGGGTGTGGAACGCCTGAAACAACAGGCAGTTTACATGAACACTAGTTTACAATGGAATGCAATGAAATATAAGGGATTTAAGAGACTCCCATATTATTTAGAATGCCCTTGGGAAAGGGGGGGAATTATATTCGGAACAAGGTAAAAGGAGGAATGGAGCAGAAGAGGTTGAGAACCACTTGTCTGAAGAGACCGACACGTACCTCGAATGCCATCTGCAGGCCGCCGTGGTAGATGACATGAAGCCGATCATCGTCGCTGTCGATGAGTGTGCGTAGAGCCAGGACGAGCGTGGCCCAGCACGCCTTGCCGTCGAGCACCTGCAGATAGAGCTGCAGCGTCTGGCGTCGGAACACCGCCATGTCACGCAGCTCTTGCTCCGTACTGTCGGGGGACTTCAGGATGAACAGGTGGATCAGCTTGAACAGCTCCTCCACGGCCTGCAGACAGAACACAAGCAGATTAGCCAGGCTGTACATTCAAACAGATCAATCATAGTGTATATTTGGTAATTGGTAGATAATGGTAATTTTTAGGGGTGTGCGAGTTTGGGATTTAGAGTTTGAGTTTGAGTTTGAGAAAAAAAAGATTCACATCTCGAGTATGAGTTCAGACGAACAAACAAACACAAACAAAACAACGCACTTTTTCCGTAGCGGAGGGAACAATTTTTCATTAGCACACAAGCACACAGTTCCTGGTTTTGGCGCGCGGCTGCATCACCACACTTTCTATGTGCGAAGAGTGTAACTATGATAGGTACCAACGTTAGAAATATGAAATCCCCCAAACTCGAAATAAGTAAGTATGTAGTTGAGTTTAACCAATCCAAACTAAAACTCGACAGCCCACACTCATACACAAACATCTTAAACTCGCACATCCCTAGTAATTTTATCTTATTTCAATTTTGTAAAATTGTTTATTGGAATACCTACTACTAATCAATAAAAAGAAACGTAAAATCCGATTTCATTTTCAAGTCAATGTCTGTAGAAATTATAGTTCTCCTGTACCTACTATTCTTGTCATAGTATTTTGTTTTAAACATGTAGGTAGTCGACCCAGGGTAGTAGAAACTCCGTGAACTCACCGCACTGTAGTTGGTGGGATGCGGTGTGATGTTCTTGAAGGCCCACTGCAGGTTCTGGTGGATGGAGAGTTGGCGGGCGAAGGCGCGCGACTGCTGACAGCAGAGCCGCAGCAGGCCGTAGTACGCCGGCAACATGCTGCGATTGAACAGCACCACTTCTTGATCGTCGTGATCGGCCCTGAACACAACACATTGCCTTCTTCAACACGCTTGCCAGGTTGGACTCAACATTCCGTTTCAAACCATTCGCAAAGCCATCTCAGTCATAGCAAGAGTAAAAGTAAAACAAATTTAAGGCAAAAAAGTACAATCAGATCATGGGCATTACATGATCACAGAAAATTTTACATAATGCCATTCATGCTATTTTCACATGAAATACACAAAATGTGTAGTAAAAACGATGAACAAACGGAGTCCCGAACTTAAATATAAGAAACAGAATGGTTGTTTTTCTCACTGCAAATTTTGCCAGCATACATAACAATTTCAGAAAAAAATCTTACAGTAACAGTTTAACTCTAACTTCACATTCTTCTCTTAATTAAATCTGTTCTCTCTTTCTCCCTGCATATGCACGAATACGACAACATAGCAGACAGATGATACATACAGTATGTAGTTGAAGGCGATGTTCTTGGTGACGTTGGGATTCTGCAGGATAAGTTGCACATTCTCCGGGCAGTCGATGCAGACGCTGTGCCAGAACACCAGCAGCGCCTGCTTGTTGTGGTGCACCGAGATGGACGGCTCAGACAGCTTCGGATGGAACAGGTTCCACAGGTCCAAGAAGAACGGGCCGAACTGCGACACACATTCAATCAATCATCTTTATTTGTATTTCTAAGCAGACAACTACAGTGAGTGACTACCTACAGTCCAGATTATATGGTGACTCATGTTAAAGTGAATTGTTATAAATATAATGTGTCTGTTCTTTTAATAACTTAGTGAATTATAAGTAGTAGTAGGTATATAATAGTGCAGCGGTCGCCAACCGGTGGTCCGCGGACCACTGGTGGTCCGCGAGAAAATTTTGGTGGTCCGCAGAGAAAATTGGAAGTTTACTTTTAAGTTTCCATGCAATTTATTTAATTTAGAAAAATGGCACAACACAAATGTATTGAATTCGGACATGTTTCAATACGTAATAATGCCTTTACAAAGTATCTACCTACCAACTATACTTATTCACTAGCTCTATAATGAAAATAATATCAGTTTCCGAGTATTTTTCCAATACCTATAAGAGTTATTTTAAACGCTTTTTCTGGAAAAAAAAGTTGGCTGAAATAGCGTAGAAACGCGCCAAATGACTTCCTGAAAACCAAAAATTTCCGGGGCTAAGCGCCCCGGACCCGCTTGGTGCTGGGGGGCCCTCCCCCCAGACCCCCCATTGTCTCCCTCACCAATCGTATTTCCCGTCATACGTATTTTACGCGCCTGAGTGGTCCCCGAGATATAAAATTGTCATATAAGTGGTCCGCGAGGTCCAAAAGGTTGGCGACCGCTGTAATAGTGCACACCACCTAGATTGTTGAAATTGAATGGCAACATAAATCGACATTTTAATATATCCAGCAGTACCACTTGTGGTATAACCTGGAAGTCACTGTAATCTATTGTACTTGTACAATGTCCACTGCCTAATTGCCAATAAATAACTATTGCTCCTTCCTGAACCGATCTGAGCTCACCATGAGTTTCTCGGCGCGCGAGACGACGCAGTACGAGAGCAGCGCGAAGTACGCAGTTAGCTTGGACGTGCCGTGCATGGGGACGTCGGTGTAGTGTCGCGCAGGCTTGAGCAGGCGCAGGAGCGTGGTGTACACCTGGTGCAGCGTGTGCAGGGCGTCTCCGCTGCACGCCGCCAGGTCCTTGTGTGGCGCCGAGCTGCGCGAGCTGCGGTACGCCTGCTTGAAGTGCTGGCTCGGGACCAGACACACCAGCAGGTAGGCAGCGGCTGGAAACAAGTCACGTTAGCAAGCAACTAGGACCGTGGCAACGGATGAATGATTACGATGATCATGGGAGATGATGAAGAAGAAAGGGGATGGATGGAAGGTGGTGTTTTGTCTTTACCTTCCCAGCATTTGTCTCTCAACTGAGGGAAACCACAAAAAGCCTTCGGAGTGCAAATCCAGAGCTCTTTGACCTTGAAATCAACTCGCTCTGTGTATGCAGTAGAGCGTCATTTAACGCTTTTGAAGGGAGACTAGGAGAATATTGACTTGGGGATTGTTGGTACCTATCAAAATAGTCGCATAGTGATCAAATCGAATAACAGAGAAATGTAAAATCTATTTTATCCAGAACTAAGCATTTTAAAGTGAGTTTAATTTGCAGTACCGAACACATGTGACCTATATCAACCATAGCATAAGGATGTGAGTAAGGCTGACCTGATCTGACCCTCTGCTGCGCGTGTCCGATAAGGAAGTGCTCCACCCATGTCTCCATGCTGGAGAGCACCCAGGTGTGCGCCAGCTTGTTGCGCTGCACCTGCGTGGCCAGCCAGTCCAGCGCCGCCTGCGGACAGTACTCGGCCACCTCCCACACGCGCTGCAGCACCAGCTGCGTGAAGCACGGCAAGCCGGCTGAGCCACCGGGGTTCTCGGTCATCAGGGTGAGCAGCTTGAAGAACGCCTGTGACAGCTAAAACATCACGGATTCAGTAATAAGTAACGAGTAACACTTCAGAAAGTATGATTATTATGGAAAGCCCGACCCGCGTCTGAAACTTACAACTTTGATCATGGAGTTGTAGTTTGCAATTTGACAATTTGCATTTGTTTTTATCACGGCCTTCTGAACGAGGCGTCTTGACACATTTTTCTTGACACCTTGTTCAAAGCAATTGCAATCTGTCAAATGCTGCTTTTGGTGAATAGATATCTAGTTTTCACAAGAATGTGTATGAATATGTGCTGTAATGAAATATGGCGATTGAATTTGATTGTTGACACTGAGGAATGCATCATTTCTGTATTTTCGCGATGTAATTATAGCTATTTGAACTCGCTACGATTGACATGTAAGTGACTTGCCCGCACGAGCACTGGGTGCACACATGTGAGTGGCCATCTTATACTGATATTAGCGCATTCTCTAGGTTACGTACCTACAATATTACCTATTTCATGATAATGAATATCTACACATGGCATTACACTCACCTCTGTGTGCTTGGAGATGGCCTGGAAGATCATGGCGACGATGTGCATAGCGAGTCTCTCGTTGAACCGACAGAGTGCGAAGATCAAGTTCCTCGTCTGGTTGAGGTTGATGCAGTCCTTGATCTGCAGATAGAGGAAGGGGAATCCCTTGCCCCCGGCAATAGCGCTCTGATCGGCCGCGGAGATCTGAAGCATGTGGTCGGGACCGCGAGACTTCTCCACCAGAGACGCTACCAGAGTGATCATCTTCTCCAGCGAAGCAGGCTTGTACTTGTCTGTCGGCAGCGGAATCACATCATCTTCCTCCTCCTCTTCGCTCACAATCTCCACATAGTCCTGAGACTTCTGTCCGAGATAGAAGTTGACCATGGAGGAGATCGCTCGCACGGAGATGAGGAACTGCGTCTCCTCCTCGCCCATCTTACTAAACTCATTGAGGAATCCGAAGTACTCGGTGAGGTGTTTCAGATGAGCCTTGGCTCCGTTTTCCATTAGCAGCAGAAGCATTCGTACAAACCGCGTCACGCAGGAGTGAGCTCCGATCTTGCCGGGATCCGAGTCTTCCCCTTCGTCTTCTGAGTCCGGCTTGAGGTACAGCGTGTAGTGAGCATTCCGCAGGCGCTGAATGACGTGGATGCACAGGCGCTGGAACATCTGTCGCACGAACTGGTTGGGACACTTGATCAGGATCTGCATGGGCCACCAGTCCTCGGCCGCCATGTGGTCGAGGAACCACTCGCAGGCGGCTTGCGAGGCGTTGAACTGCTTGGTCAGCAGCTCCACCCACTGCACCATCGTCGGCTTCTCCTTGGCGTGGATGAAGGACTCCATGAAGAAGGAGGTGGACAGCTGAGCCGCCATGCCGGTGATCTCCGACTGGTGGCTGATGAGCGTCTGCGGGATGTAGCCGCACACCTGCCACATGAAGTTGAAGTACGCGTGCTCGAAAATGTTCTTGTCGTTGAGGAAGTGCATGTTGTCCTGCCAGATCCAGTCCTCCAGCTCCTTGCTCAACTCCACGCAGGGATACGACGGGGCCACGGGTTTCACCGCCACGGCTTCGCATCCCTCCTCCTTCGAGCCTCGCTGCTCGCCGTCTCGACTGCACCACTCGTAGAACAGCATGTAGGCACTGTTGGTCTTCTCGAAGCTGAAGTCCATGAACTTGTCGGTGGCAGAGTCGTAAGTCTTGCTGGTCATTTCGCCTCCGAAGCACTCGGACGCGATCTGGCTTGGGTCGAATGGCTTCACTTCCGCGTCGTTGAAAAGGAACCACTTGTCTCGACTGGTGGTCGTACGGTCACGGATGAAACTATAGTAATGCCCACCATCCGCTGTACCTGTATGCACCGTCACTCCGATCAAGTCGTATTCGTAGCATTCATTGAAATCTTCCGAGTCCGAGTATTCATAAGTTTCAGTCTCCTCTGAAAAACTCTTGGCTGAATCAGTTTCTTTCTCCCTGCTGTCCTGCTCTAACGTATTGTCGTCCTTCTTCTCTGTAGTCTTCACCTCGTCGTCTTTCGAGTGCCCTGGCTTGCTACTCTCCTCCTCCGTCTCTTCTGTCGGTTGAGCCGCAAGAGACTTTCTCTTCTCTTCCTCTTCCTTGGACTGCTCGGACTTGCGCAGCTGAGACTTGCGTTTCTCCTCCTGATATCTCTGAGGCATGAGATGTTTCTCCACGTAGCCCGACATGTCAAGCCGCAGTGGAAATGAGAAGTGGGTGTTGACTTTCTCCTTGAGCATGGTGACCATGTTGAATGTGTACCGCATGGTGTTGAAGCAGAGAATGTGCGGCAGCTTCTTGAAGCAGGCCCGCTTCTCGGCCCGCACCTTCTTGCCGCACTGCGAGCACGTGTACATGTTGTCTCCCTCGAGCGTGTCCTTCACCGTCACCTCGTCCAGAGACTCGTAGAGGTTCCGCATGTCCGCTACTTGGCAGCGGACCGTGTAGAACTCCTCTAGCGTGCGGCTCACGTGTTCGCAGTCAAGAGAGACCACGTTGTTGCTGATGACGCCGCCGAACAACGTCTTCACCAGCTTCTTCAGCTCCGGAGTCATCTCCTCCAGCTTGGAGACGAGATCGATGAAGAACTCGGCCATGTCTTTCTGCTCTCCTGTGTTGAGAGGCTGATGGTCCATGGTGTAGACCTTGCAGAAGCTGCGGGGATTGTACGCCTTGCGCTCGCTCTCCAGCAGGTACGCGAACATGCGCTGCAGCTCGCCCAGCGTGGCTTCGTGCTTGCTAGTGGCGTGGCATTGCGCGCGCAAGATGGCCGCCCTTGCTTGCGGCATCATGTACAGATGCTGCATGCAGGAAGCCATGTAGCAGGTCGCTCCCAGGTTGGTCAGGCCCACGTAGCCGCAGTCCGATCTCCCGTCCTCGTGGGGCCAGTAGTCCCACGGGTAAGGGGAATGCGGCCCCGGCTTGTGCTGCGCCAGAAGACAGGCGTGGATCTGGCGGTAGTTGTCTGGCGCGCCCTTCACCAGCTCCACCAGGAGGTCGTACGCCGACGAGCGTGACAGCGTGGACTTGCACTTGGGCAAGTAGCGTCTCCGAGGGTCCGGCAGAGCAAACAGGAAGTCGAACATCCGAGACAGGAACTCTTGACCGTGCTTGCCGACTTTGAAGGGAGGATTGTGCTTCATGACGCTGCAGGCCAGGTTGAGCAACCCGATGAGTCCGTCGTCCTCCACGGTGTTGTGCCGCGTCTCGAGATACTCCCGGGCCAAGATGGAGTCCGACAGCCGCTTGGCCAGGGCGTCCATGTCCAAGACACTCTCGTTGGGGTCTTCCAGACTCTCCTTGACGAACTCCTCGTCCAGACTGTCCACCAGCTGACAGAGCAGCCAGAAGAAGTCCCGACACGCCGGTCCGTATGGCTCCTTGCCGTCCTCCGTGGGATGATGCAGAGCCTCCAGCTTCTGCGGTCTCATTCCCTCGGCCACCGGCAGATATTCCATGAGGTGACCCAGCATGTGAGCGGTCACGTTGAAGTCCTTGGTTCCCCCCAGACAGAGGCGGTAGAGCGCAGAGCAAACCTACAAGCATTCATTACATAATTCACTAACTGATACCGCTTCAGTCCTAATCAAGTATTAATTTAAATAAAACCTACTGTCATGAGTTGCAGGGATGTGATCGCATCCTGGCCCTTTTCGTTCATGGGCCCTTTCTACATTTTGAAAGTCCGTTTCATATATTAAGAGCAACTTTTCTGTTAATTTTTCGTTGTCTACTATGACTAGGGGTCTTTGCACTTGTTTCTACAGGCATTTTGCCTCGTATCTCAGGCTTCTTCAGCCCAGTCGGTCTCTTGATTTATTTGGCAATGACACTTTGATATTTGCCCTGTCCTACAAAGTACTGCAAGTTCCATAAAAACAACTGAGTAGACCAATATCTGGACTTAGTATCTTCGCCCTAATGCTATTGTTCATGCTTTGAATCGCCAGCGAACTGACCTCTCTTCTGACGGCGGGCTCTGGGTCTTCGAGCACGAGCCTCTGGAGCCAGCTGGCGAAGTGCGGCGCGGCGAACAGCTCCTGGCGCACACGTTCGCCCGAGCGCACCCAGGACACTAGCAGCGCCATGGCGTAGTGCACCACCTGCGCGCGGCCCCAGAACCCGGTCTTGTAGTGCGCGGGGTCGCGCGGCAGTGACGACTCCTGTACAATAGCGTTCATGTCACAGACAAACATAGGTACATAAGAGGGGACTCTACTTCAAACTATGAGTAAATAAAACTACAGAAACGTAGTTATTATTTTCCATTAATTCATTAATGGGGGGATACAGGACGACGACTTGAGGGTGTTCAATGTCTGGGGAGGCAAGACCATCATGTGATACTCTTCCAGAGGGGGTACCACACACATATAGGTGAACATTCCTTCCTTAGTGAAGTATACACTACTGGAATACCCTGCCCGGAAATATAATACAACCCTTCCCAGCAAATGTCGAGACCCTTAGATTGAGACTAAGCATGAAAAATGTTTGGATATTTTATACCTATGACAGAAAGATCGAGTGAAAGAGCTCAAAACAATGTAATTTGCAATAAAAAATACATGTAATGTTCCACAAATATTTAAAAATTTAAATACTTATTAAGCGTTTCCCACTTGTTTGAATAACAACGCAAGAGCGTGCTCTGTCTGACCTGCAAGATGCTGGTGAGCCTCTGCATGACTCCGTCGGCCGACATCATGGCCAGCATGGCCTCGTTGAGTCTGGCCGCCGGGGGCTTCTTGCGCTGCCTCTTCCTCGGAGCCTCGTCTTCGCTCTCCTCGGCCACGCCCAGCTGACACAGCAGCTTGAGCAGCGACGCCAGACAGTCTTGCTGCCACTCGCTGCCGTCGCCGCCGCCAGACCGCTGCAGCACGCCAGACATGAAGATGTCGAACAGATGGCGCAGACCGCCGTACTGCACAAACCTGCAACATCACACACTACAGTTAGATCCGGTTTTATTTGGTCAAGCATAAATTCGCTATTTTGAGTTTACATTATTTTTAGAGGTGTGCGAATAGTGATTTTTGAAGTCGAAGTCGAAGTCGAATAGTTCCCTCATAAAAAGTCGAATATCGAAGTCGAATATCGAATAGTAGTTTTTGTCGAAGAGTAATCGAATAGTATCCTACTTTTATATAAGCACCCTACTATATAAAAAAAATGCAACTAGAACCTAAATGAACCTGATCTGAACAATGAATTTACGTTAAAGGAAGGTTCAATAAATAAACGTAATTAAAATATTCTCAAATAATTCATATTATTCATTAATGAGTCATTATTTTATTTGTTTTTTCCAGTCTTATGATTCATACACATATCACATAGTAGGCTGATAGGAAGCTACTTATTTGATTATCACTCAATTTCAACAAAATACTAGAAATGGACATTGGACAAATCCACGGTCTTCTATACAACTGTAAGGTCGCAGATCCTTGGTTATATCATCATTGAAATGGTACTTGTAATTGCATCCCTCTTTGACTTAGAAATGACTAATGAGAGCCCAATTTTCTAATGACGTCTGCCTGGATCCTGCTGCTGCGGCCGCATAACGATCAGTTTTAGTCTTCAGTTCAAGTTCCAAGTACTTTTTGTATCATTCAGGATGTTTGCTTTGAAGGTGATTTTTCAAAGTACTTGTTGTGCCTGAAAGTGACGTACAATACCATTAAAAAATGTTTATTTCACGAAACAATAGTATCTATTCCTTAGTTAATATAATAACCATAACTAAATTAGACTTGTTAAACTTACTTGACGGGGTTTTCAATGACTTCCCGCATTGATGGCATGTGCCAAACCCGTCGCTGGCTTTGAAAAAGGTCCAAATATTGGCACATTTTCGACGCGGCGTCTCCACAATAGGCCGCCATGATACCACTGTCTCGTGACGGCTGTGACGGCCCACTATCTTGATGAGGATTTGTATTATTATCATCTTCAATGTCACTTACATCCATCGGAGAAAAATTAAAATCAGATCAAACGTATTGACGTATTGAATTTTGGAACCACAAACACAAAGACAAAAAATGGCGCTGTAAAAACACGTGAAGTGAGTGACACAAAACCAGCCAATGTCACTTTTGGCAACGATGGCTGTGATTGGTCGTGGGTCGAAGGCAGTGATTGGCTGCCATCTTCCGCGTCCACGTCGATAAAATGTGTTTGGTGACGAACTACTTTATCGGCAAAAATGCGCGGGAACTTTTGACGTGATAAACTTCGACTTTTTCGAATATTCGTTTATCAGAAAATCACTATTCGACTTCGAAATCGAAGTATTCGACTTCAACTTCGACCGAATACTTCGCCTAAGTCGGATATTCGCACACCCCTAATTATTTTCTTCCACTAGGTAATTCATTGTATATAAACCCAAATCAGTAATTACTAAATATCATTGATAAAAAAAAAGACGGATTCATCTCTGACCATGATAATAAAACATCATGATAATAAAATGTTTTGATAACGTTTCTTTTTATAATTAAATATTATGTAGGTAAAAAAATACTGTAAATACTATAGTATAAATTATAATACTATAATACTATTACTACTTAAAATACTATAGTTCATCTTCCCACCTACTAAGCGCCACCTTGTAAAAAGCAAGAGTAATGAATCACTCTATAGACCTTGCAGTTCGCCCCATTGGTCTGGTATCAGCGGGAAGTTATAAGTGTCCTCACGTATAGTGTGAAGTATGTTCCGTGCACTGAGAAGAATATCCGATCAGGTAGATAATGGACATCTAACAAAAGGTGTTCCATTATCGCTGTGGATCTGCTCCTGTGTCGGGCTGCTGAGATGAAGCTTGATGGACACCCAGAGAGTTGCATTCCATTTACCTGACATCTCTTCTGGCACACTTATGGCAACACAATACTGGTGATTCAGTTCTCATTATTAATACCTGATTCAAGGCATGATTTAATCTGCTCGTTTTGAACGAATTTATTAAGCATTGTTCATTTACCTTTATCAAACATACATTTATTCTACATTTGGAAGGTAAAATTACCGAGAATCACTTAAAAGTGAACTGCTGGTTAGGTTCCGTACAATCAATGCTTATCAATGAAATCAGAGATGACCAATGGGGTTGTTCACTGCCATTTGCTCTCACTCGCAGCGCTAGCGGCAATGGAGGTTGGTTGGTCTCTGAATCCAAGATATATGAATCAAACTCCCGCCAAGGTTTAAAAACCTTCCATTCCGCTAGATGCATTTTGATTGGCTCTCTCCCGGACGATTAGAACAGCAGCGCCATCTACAATAGTTTTGCGTGAACAACCCCATTAGAGGAGACAAAGAGATCATATAGACTGACTTCTAAAGATGCCATTTTATATTTTTCAGTCAATCAGATTATTTAAGCGATCGTTGTTGTGCCAAGAGAAGATACAGAACAGATGAACCTAAATTGAAATAGATTTCGGAACGTGATGAGGAGTGAGGTTGGGGAATGCAGATAAAGAGCCGGTATGTAAGTGGCAGGTAGTACCTGACATTCCACGAGGCTGCATCGTCCGCCTCCCCGGCCTTCTTCTTGACTCGGCCGAGTGACTCGACGATGTAGAGCGAGTACATGAGCTTCTGCGGACTGGCGGGGTCCAGCATCTGCGGCAGCGGAGTGTCCAGATGCTGGAACCCTCGGAGCAGTGTCGGACTGGTAGGAAGGAGTGTCAGGATGTCCCACACTCGCCGAGACAGCAGCTGGGCCTGGAGCAAGCAACAGGTTACAAGATCAGTGATCACATCATTCCGATCAATTGAAGATCAATTTGATGGATCACTTCAGTAGAATAAGTTTAAGCAACACAACACCAAACTTATTAAAGAGTTTAGAAGAAAATCTCAATCAAATGTAAATATAGTACTGGGCAAGAGACTTGTTGAAAACATGTGGATATCTTATTATTTATTATTATTATTTGTGAGCAAAACACCAACCCAACTGGGCTGTGATCCAAAATTACCAAAATGACTCGCAAGATAACAGAAAGTACCAACACAATTATAAAAAATGTATTTCACATTGTGACATTATTAACATGAAATGTATCATCATTGTGTCCAAAAATAAAGCAAACAGAAAGAATCCTGAAGTGGTGTGCATATAACTTGGCACTGACCTTGGTGTGAGGTATGTGGTGCGCGCGCATGGAGCTGAGCGTGTGCATGAGCCCGAAGAGCTGCTCGAAGTACTGCGGCTGCAAGAGCAGCAGCGTGGGCAGGCTCTCTCGCGGCGGCGGGGGCAACGCAGACGGAGTGTCCAGCGAGTCCCGCTTCTTCTGCTGCCGCGACGCACTGAGCGAGATGAAGATGATCTGCATGTCCTTGAAGCCGATCTCCTCCAGCGTCTTCTCGTCCAGGTCGGTGGTCAGCTCTTGGCCTTGCGTGATCATGCGGATCGTGCCCTCGGAGAGGAGCGAACCCAGGACTGGCGTGGCGCCGGCCTCCTTGCACTTGTCACTTGGCACCTGCACACCATTCAACAACTGTCAAACTGATATGCAAGGTGTGGGCATTAAACGAAAGTGGTTATGAACAGACGAAAACAGCCCATGTAATAGTTGAATAATGAATAGTGAAGTATATTGGAAGTTTGTTAAACCAATCTTCAGATAAGTTTATTCCAGCAACCTACAGTAAAGATTCTATTGTATTTGACGTGTGTAATGACGGATTTTCTGACCTGTACTTGCAGCGACTCCCACCACTTGGTGACTTCGGCGCGCAGATCTGCGACGTAATCGCTGGTGATGAGCTCGAGAGTGACCTTCTCCACCATGCCGGCGGGCTGGATGGTGATGCGGATGGGCAGGCAGCCTCGCTCCCCGATCAGCTGCACGTGGCTGCCCACGCCCTGGCCTTCCAGAGCCCACCGTCGCAGGTGGTACGCATATCTGCAAACACAACATCACTCACGCTCAACGCATCGGATATCTATTCTATGCACCCCTCTAGGCAGGTAGGAACGAAAATGCATTAACATTTTTAAAAAAACTTTTTAGGGAACAAATCAAGCAAATCAAATCAAACAGATTTCTAGCTACTTAGGCCCGGTATTACCAAAGTTAAATTGTGCAGGATTAAATAACTTTCGGATTAAATTCAACTGTTTAATCATTATGAGGTATCTGATTGGCTGTGCTGTCAATTTAGTCCAATAAATTTTAGTTAATCCGGCGCAGATTAACTTTGGTAATACTGGCCCTTAACCAATATTAAAAGGTGTACAACTACAATATCTATTTTCTTTTGTGTTATAGTAACTAATAAGTATTACATTGGAGTTATTAAAATTATTTATACCTATGAAATTCAAAGATTAGTGTGTGTAGAGTGAGTAGCATGTCAAATAAGAACTTTTGGGAACACTGGACAAAACCAAAACCAAAAATGTTATCAAGCCGTCAGAAAATTCATTTCTAAAGCCCCATTTACACGGTGCAATTTCTTGAACAACTTCTGTGTCACAGAAGTTCTGCACATGTGCCGATTCCCTTTATCATCTCAAAAGTGATACTGCGCACGAGCAGAACCTCTGTGGCACAGAAGTTGTTCAAGAAATTGCACCGTGTAAATGGGGCTTAAGGTCACACTCACCTGTTATGATACTATTTTCAAAATGTAAATGTAATTCTTATATACCTAACACCACTAATTAAAAATGTATTTCTTACAAAAAAGAACAGTGTCACAAACTCAAAAATGCATGAACTATTTGTCAGTGTATCTGACCTTCTCTTGAAAGTCTCGAGGTGTGTCTTGAGCAGCAGTAGAGCGCGCTGGATGCAGAGCAGGCTGGACTCCTCGGCCGCCGCCAGATCCCCGGTGGCGGCCGCCAGATGCGCCATGCACTGTGACACAAACTCAGACTCGTGGTCCAGCTGGCGGCCCACGTAGTAGCTGTTGAGGTACTGGATGGCGGCCATGCTCACGTCTGTGCGAACAAACCCACACATTCAGTACGAGACAACATGAAGGAGCTCTGTACCTACTTAATATCACGGTTCTATCAACGGAACAACTAATAGCTCGATCTCAATTATCAGCAATTAAAATTACAGTAGGTACTTAATATTTTATTAGAATTTTTAGAATTTTATTTTTATTTAAGATTTTTTTTTGTCAAAGACGTCACACATTTGCTGTAAAATTACAGTCTTGTTGTTCAAATTAGATTGGTTTTTATCGTTTACTCTACTAAACTAGTAGACTAACATAACCACAGCCTTCTCGACAGTCATTTCGTTCTCTGGGTAGCTTCCAGCCGACGGCCAATTAAAACTATGACGTTATCGGGTTCTTGCACGGTTGGAGGCGCTATTCCCGGTGGTGGCAATAAAATGTTCTACAAGATGACGTCATTTCCACTGCCTTCTTTAATGCGATTCAAGAGATTCAATTCGACATTCGAATTTTACCGCCCGCCTCACTGCCTCTTCGATTCTCTTGATTCGCATTAAAGATGGCAGTGGAAATGACGTCATCTTGTAGTACATTTTATTGCCACCACCGGGAGTAGCGCCTCCAACCGTGCAAGAAACCGAAGACGTCATAGACGTCGACAGGAAGCTACCCAGAGAACGAAGTGACTGTCAAGAAGGCTGTGAACATAACATATTTAAATGTTTTACTTCAGGGTTATAGAGACACAGATTATAGTCTCTATAACCCTGAAGTAAAACACTTAAATATGTTCCCCATTTACACGGTGCGACTTCTTGTACAACTTCTGTACCACACTTCTGTGTCACACTTGAATGGAAATTAGAACATGTTTTAAGTTCTGTGACAGAAAGTTGCATCGTAAAAATACAAAATTGTATGAAAAATGGGAATGTGACACAGAAGTTGTTCAAGAAATTGCACTGTGTAAATGGGGCTTAAAACAATAAAAACCAATATAATTTGCAACAACAAGACTGCAATTTTACAGCAAATGTGTGACGTCTTTGAGTTAGCAGAACGACAGATGTTGAATTCACATTTGCTTTGAAACATTTATCCTGACATTTATCTAGCACTAGTTGCAAGTCAACAATGACCCGTCGCACTTCGCCACGTCTCTGACCTGTGCTGTTGGCTCTGAGTGCGATCCTCCACAGGTGGTCCATGCCCACGACCTCCACCTCCATGGGGAGCGTGTCCATGTGCACGGTGGCGATGCGGGCGAGGTTGCACAGCTGCTGGAAGAGCGCCAGGCCCGTCATGCTCATCGTCTCGGGCTCCAGGGACGGCAGCTTGCGCAGGTAGAGGTGCTTGAGCGAGTCCACCCCCAGCGCGTGGCCGTCCTTGCTCTTCGACTGACTCAGCAGCCAGCTGAACAGCTCGTCGCAGCAGCGAGGGTCCGTTGCCAAGCATTGCCACAGGATGTCCACTTGGTTCAGGCTCAAACTTAGATTCAAACCAGACATTATTATTACACAGCTGCATTCTGAGAAGGGATGTTAATTTTCCGGAAAAATATAAATCGGAAACATTTCCTAGTTTCTAAAATTGTTTTACTAATTATTTGATATTAGTAATACATTTACTGTATTATTTAATCACTCTCTTGAATAGTATGGTGGGTTACCACTTGTATTATTTTGTTTTTTAAATATATAATTCTGCTGTTTTAGCACATTCTGGTGTTGTACGTAGTATAATATTCTTTCCTACAATTTCTTTTAAAAACACATACAGAAAAAAGGAACATTTTCTCTATTTTCTCCGATTCACATCTCTTGTCAATGACTCCACTCACAACCACGTAGTAAGGACATAGGATGGAATGGAATGGAACAAAGTCCGTGCTAAACAATGAATGGCTGAAGGACCAAGTGTGTAATATTAAATATAGTACTCTCCTGATTGGTGGTGATGAACGAGGAAGTGGGTGAGAGGCGGAGGCGTACCAATCAAGAGAGGGGCACACGTAGGCCACATCCTGGGGATCGCTCTTAGTGGAAGATTGTGACGACCTTGGAAGAGGAAGGGTCATGGTAGGTACAAACAATCTCATTGCCAGGCGAAGACAGTAGGTAAACTGACATCACATTAAATAACATCATCGTACAATAAAGTATTGCGAGTTGTACTGTAAGTCGACATTACGTATGTCGTCTGCTATTTACCCATTTTACTAGTTTTATAGAAGTATGTTCAATAAAGAAGTTGGGTTTCATCAAATACAATGAGTTATTACAATCTAGTACAAGACGGTCATCTCACCGGAAACTGTCCATGGATCCGATGGGCGAGAAGACCGACGTGAGGAACTGGAGCCGCACTTGCACCTCCATCTGGTGCGTGTAGAGACTGCTCTCGGGGCCGCCTTTCCGAGTGTAGGCCTGCAGGTTGCTGAAGAAGTACTCCATCATGTTGTGCTCCGCCTCGGCCCACGTGGTCACGTGGTGCGTGTCCATGCCGCGGAACTGCTGGAACGAGGCGAACAGCTTCGGCAGCATGCGCAGCGACACAACCACGGACCTGGAACCACACAGACGCAAGTCAAAGTCTGAAGAAACAGCTCATGATATGTTTCAAATTTACGTGTCGAAATCGAAAAAGTGAAATCTTCATTCTAGGATAAATAAAATGTATAATAGATAGAGCCAGTTTTAAATGGTGATTTTATTTCTTAAAATTCGTTTTTAAGATCATCAATTTCGTTTTTTGTGTTTTTTCTGGAAGAGGGATTTCGCGATTTTGTGGTGATATTAAATTGGTTATAAAACACATTGTAATAGCCCCCAGAAACCATAATTTGATGAAAAACATGTATGCCACTTTGGAGGAGGGATTGGAATGGATTGGTCATGCACTATTAGCACTGAAATAGGCTTGTCTAGAATGGCGTCTTTAATGCTCTGTACTGTCTTTTCCCCAACCCACATTTTCTCTGTATAGATGATACATATTTAAAATTTCATGACGCAAAATGTATAGTTTGACAAGATATTTTCTTTCCCAATCCAACAATTTTCAGTGCAGTAATCCTTCTGTGTCAGTAGACTATTGATGAATAGTTGCGACTGGTTGAGGGTGGAAGGGGGGTTGGGAAAACCGGTCGACCTTGAACAGATGGGGGCGCAAAACAAAGCAGCCTGGAGGCATCATCAACTGGTTAGACTGGTCTGGTTCACTTAGAGGGTGGGTAGCAAAGTGTCTGGCGAGGGGGAGGGGGTTGAGTGAGTAGCATATGGAAAGAAACTGGTTTCGTTTGTTGTTGTGTGACCTGTTAGGGGGATAAAAGCAGTAATTTTAATAGAAAACCTCTATTTCGTGGTCATTTCGCGGAAAATGTTGAATATCGCGATCAGGGTTGGATTTCGTTTTTTTTCGCGATGTAAAAATGGTAGATTTGGGATCTATACACAATGAAATGGATTTTAGTAGAAGAAAATAGTGCAATCAGAACAATTCGCGAATTCGCGCATCACCATTTAAAACTGGCTCTAATAATAGAACCAAGGACAAATATAGAAGAATATTGTGAGGACTTCCCTTGAGAATAGTACAAATATATTTAGCAAGTAGCGCTGCGGAGAGTACCTATGTAGATTCTCTCTAATGTGAGATCACTATAATCACTATCACTGTAATCTCACTGCATAACCCGACAAAGGAAGTCTATATAATATTAATAGTATATTTTCTCAGCATGAACAACCAATGATGAGAATAAATTAATCATCACTTTTAATCAAATCTACAAGACAAATGTTTGATATTGATTCTTACCAATTATTGGCTAAGTTGGCCAAGCAACCCTCGATAAACTTCATTCTAATCAATCTCTCGGTGTTGAAACAAAGCAGCGTGCAGAGTGCCTTCTCTGCTTCAATGGCGAGACCGTCTCCGAGTTGAGTCTAGAAACATCCACGTCACATTATTCACAAAACAAGAACAATAATAACTTTACAGTAAAAGCAACTTCAAACTTCTTCCGTTTGATTATTAAAACATTTTGGAACATTGAACATTATGTCTTCAATTAGTAGATCAAGAGACAAGAGATGGAGAGGGTAACTCACAATCTTGTCGTCTTGCAGGAGATCCCACAGCAGTGTGTTGCCGGGCTGGCAGACATTCTCGATCTTGAACTGCGAGAGGATGCGCGTCACCTCGGCGATGTGCCCATGGCGCAGCGGCAGCTTGCTCGAGGGGAAGCGCGCGTGGAATGCCAGGTGCGGGGGAAGAGAGTGCGGCGACAAGTGGGCCTGCATGCAACAACGTTACATTAGAATCTCTTCAGATGAATATTCATTTTGAAGAGATAAATGAGTGCAGTAGGTAGTTATATTAAAAGGTCATTTTTTATTTTACAATTGCTTTGCTAGATAACTTTTCTTAGTGTGAAATTCAAATTTTGTGTTCATTACTCTTCGCTTATTATGTACGATGTGAAATAAATGTTGATCGTACTCGCACCACAAAACTGGCGCTGGCAAAACTGGCAAAACTTGGCGCACCACGCACCAAATAAATAAAAATTGAATTTGTAACCAAATTAGGTAAAATAAAAAATTCTTCATTGTTAAGTTGTTAACATTTACTAAAAATTAATAAATATATTAAGTGCTAAAAATATTTATAGATTATTTTTGATTCAGTAGAATATGGTAGGTACCTATTCAAAATTAGATCAATCCAAGTTCGTATTGAAACAATCCTAGCTACCTATAATTCTTACACAACTACCTACAACAACCGACGAACAAGTTCACTCAAGAACATTGACCATATTATTGTAAGTAAAGAAGCATTACCTTGTCAAAGTTGTATCAATCAATAGGTAAAATAATAACTAGGAAAACGCTCAGTGTAACGCGTTGATGAGCGAGCACGGGTACGTGCAAATTCTCGAACCGGAAATGCGTACACAACGCACAGAAAACATATACATCCATATGGAATTGATTATGATATCAACTTAAAAGTGTATGCTTTTCATCGAAACTTTAAAATAGCATCTTAGCACCTGGTTCATAAAGCAAATCAGAATCAATTTTCAATTGGCACTGGAAAACATTCATTTCGATACTTCATTACTGACAGATATTAAAAATGTAAATAACTTCATACGTTCTTAACTGATTGGGATGAAATTTTGTAAAATAAGAGACAATATTGGTCTTAATGATCATGCAAAATATGAGTTTGATCAGAATTATCGAAGACCGTTTTCATTTTTCAGCCTATCAGGAGATATTTATTTAAATTTTAACCAATGAATCTGAGTAACGCGTTGATGAGCGAGCACGGATACGCGCAACACCTCGAACCGAAATTCTGTCTATCGAAAATGTCATTAAAAGCCAATAATTCTAAAATTTCGCCACAGATTTGTATAGAAATCTCAAAACATTCCTAAAATATTGGTCCAAATAACCATGCAAAGCTTTAAGTTGATCGATTGAACCTTTATGATTGAACTGTTCCGTGTTAATTTTCAAAAATCACAGGATCTCCTTCAAAAAATATACCTGAGACCACTCATATGATATAAGTGTGTCTACACAATATCAGATCGACTGTTAAACGGTCATTATCAGTTTCATTTGCGTTTGAAAGTTTCTGCTCTAACTACCTTGCCTTGAACTGAAGAGTCTAAGTCGCCGTGAATTTGACAGCCAACACGCAAATAGTCCGTAAAATGTCAATAACGTTTGGATTTAAACACAGATTAGTATGAAAATTGTCAAAAATGCAGATAATGTTGGTCCCAACCATCATGCGAAGTTATAAGTTGATCGTTCAATCGGTTATAGTTTAAATTTCTAAAAACACAGGAAAGATGGTTTTAAATTTTAACCAATGGGAGGATTTGGCTGAAACTTTGTTTGATTGGGTACAATGTTGGGGGTAATGACTTGTCAAAATTTCAATTTGATCAAAACAACCAATCGAAAGTTATTTTTTTTTAAATTTGAACCAATCAATGGATTTCAAAAAAATTAGGGTCTGCAACAATCAGAAATGTTACGTACATGTGTGCAAAATTTCAGCTCGATCGAAGAAAAACTCTAACCTGTATATCGTCAGTAACAGAAAAAAAAAAAAACAAACAAAAAAAAAAACAGAGGTCCGTGCCAAAAGAGCCAAATGGAGACGCTCGCTTCGCTCGCTCAATAAAATAATGAAGAAATTAGCGCCGAAATTTTACATAGTACCTCGTTGCTCAATCAATGTACACCCACAGTAACTTATGAGAGCTGTTAAGACCCGCAACTGACCTTGACTTGAGCGAGCTGTGCCAACTCGTCGTCACAGCCCGAGTCCTCGCCATCGAAGTCGGCCATGTTCTTCTCCGACTTGTTGCTCATCCGGGAGGAGTAGCTGCCTTCGTCCGCGCTCATGTCGTCCATGAGCTCTCCGTGCGCTTGGAAGGTGCGGAGGAACGGCCGACAGTCGTGCACCTCATGTGGAGATCTCTGCACGAGGCTGGCCAGCTCGCTCATTGCTCCGCCTTGCACGGACTCGGGAGAACTCTCCTCCGCCTCCAGGAACTCGGTCGTCGCCTTGCACAGTGCTGGCACCTGCTGGTCCGGCTTGTCGTGACATTCGTCCGAAGCTTCCTCCTCGGAACACTCCTCGATGTTCATTGTTCGAACCTCGCACAAATTCGCACAGCTCTCCAAGCACTTCTGCGGCTTCTTGTGTTTCCGATACACTTTCTTCTTCGCCACAACTTTGTCCATGTTGTCCTCGGCATCGGCTTCGTTCTCACTCTCTATGTGCTCTTTCACAGGCAAACAATGTTCACTCTTGATGCACAGTTCACTCAGATCAGGCTTCTTCAGGCCGATAAACTGGTTCTTGGCATCGACTATCTCTTTGAGATCATCCTCCTCTTCATCTTCATCTTCTTCCTCCATGTCATCAATCTTATCACTCTCTGGAAGGAAACAAATATTGTCCATATTAGAGCTGCAACCAACATCAAGACTCAACATTGTTAATCCAATATTATAATGACACTTTGAAGTCTTTCTCGGCCTAGCAGAACAACTGACTGTGGCTCCATCTGGTGAGAGTTCATACAGTAAAAAAACAGACTGTACCTACCAAAGATTTCAACATCACTTTGCTTAGCATCAATTAACCCAAAAGCATTCATTATTAAATAGCCTACATCATAAAAATATGTAACTGAATTTTATGTTGTGGCCCAAAAGCAACTTTTGAATTGTTTTACATTTTCAATTTTTCTCTGAGGAAGGTGGCAATACTGCCGTCGAAAGGTGCTCATTTCTACACGATGAAATTACATTGAAAGTGTTTCAGTCAACAAATATAGGAAGTAGGTACTTATAATTTATAATTTATTTTAACATTTTATTCCAACTTCAATTAGGTACTTGTGATCTTACGTTAACTAGAGAACAGCCTTTCATAATTAGTGTATGGGTAACGATATAGATACGCTAGGTCGATTACACTCTAGCTCGGCCAGTGATCCTTGCTAAGCGAAGTCAACTCAAACCACAAAGTATTTCTTGAGATCTTGATCATACTATATAGCAAAATATACCAGGTACGGGATGTGAAGTGACATCATACAGGACTCTTATTCTAAATTTCCTTGTTGTGTCGTTTCACTTGATACTGCCTCACTGTAGAACTAACTGTGCTACTATGTACTGGTAAATTTCTGATGACTTGTCATCTCACAGTAACAACTAACGAGAAATTTAGAATAAGACCCCAGATCTCATGAACCACTAGGCAAAGTTTAATGAGGAACACGTCGCAGCTTCACAAGTGAACAATCCGAGTGGAAATCACAAGCATGTGCACTTGGAAGTTTCACAAACTAGGAGATTAAAAAATGTTTATTTGGACTATTGTTAATTTGAAGAAAGGAACTCTGAAAGGAAATAAAAGATACCAATTATTATAAACTGAGTCAAAGGATCGCAAAAATACTACATGAACACTACCAGTAGCTACCTATAGGTCACTTATCACCTTACATCACCAAGATACCTACCTACTACGTAGTGCAAAATAAATGTAATAGTTAGAGCCAGTTTTAAATGGTGATTTTATTTCTTAAAATTCGTTTTTAAAATCATCAATTTCGTTTTTTGTGTTTTTTCTGGAAGAGGGATTTCGCGATTTTGTGGTGATATTAAATTGGTTATAAAACACATTGTAATAGCCCCCAGAAACCATAATTAGATGAAAAACATGTATGCCACTTTTGAGGAGGGATTGGAATGGATTGGTCATGCACTATTAGCACTGAAATAGGCTTGTCTAGAATGGCGTCTTTAATGCTCTGTACTGTCTTTTCCCCAACCCACATTTTCTCTGTACTAGTATAGATGATACATAATATTTAAAATTTCATGACGCAAAATGTATAGTTTGACAAGATATTTTTTTTTCCAATCCAACAATTTTCAGTGCAGTAATTGTTCCAAAATATCCTTCTGTGTAAGTAGACTATTGATAAATAGTTGCGACTGGTTGAGGGTGGAAGGGGGGTTGGGAAAACCGGTCGACCTTGAACAGATGGGGGCGCAGAACAAAGCAGCCTGGAGGCATCATCAACTGGTTAGACTGGTCTGGTTCACTTTGAGGGTGGGTAGCAAAGTGTCTGGCGAGGGGGAGGGGGTTGAGTGAGTAGCACATGGAAAGAAACTGGTTTCGTTTGTTGTTGTGTGACCTGTTAGGGGAATAAAATCAGTAATTTTAATAGAAAACCTTTATTTCGTGGTCATTTCGCGGAAAATGTTGAATATCGCGATCAGGGTTGGATTTCGTTTTTTTTCGCGATGTAAAAATGGTAGATTTGGGATCTATACACAATGAAATGGATTTTAGTAGAAGAAAATAGTGCAATCAGAACAATTCGCGAATTCGCGCATCACCATTTAAAACTGGCTCTAGTAATAGTATATATTTTTCCTGTAGCCCACTGAGAATAATTGAAAAGATACAGTGTGGTGCTTTCGGCCAAAAAAAAAGAAAATGCATATTTTTTTAGTTACCTATACCAAGTAGGTAGGTAGGTACTACGTCAAATAAAAAACTGGCATCACATTATGCAGAGGTATATTTTCATTTTAACTAAAAAAAGAAAAATAGGATGGAAATCAGAGAACATTTAGCTTTGGGAACATCAAGGCGGCATGATCCCGTTAACTGTGTATCGGTGGAATCAGGACCATAACTGATTACAAATTTAGGTATAGCCGGCTATTAAAATTAAAATTTCTTTGTTTCTGTGTTTTGTATAAACAAAGAGAACACCTTGCAGGCCGCAGTCAGCTAACCGAGCACATAAATTATACCTACTGAGAGTTTTTAAGCTGTATGCTATCAGTGATCTGGTTATTGAATAACTTTATTCATGACAAAAATCATGTGCAAGAGGAAATTGTGAGTAGAGTATGAGGAGATGAGGGGAGATGATAGAGGCTGGTGCTCACCGTCCGAGCTCTCATCATGGTCACGATGCTGCTTACGCGGCTGCTTGCACGGTGTCGGTCCGTCGCTAGCATCCTCGCTGGGCGTCTTGTGCGGAGAGCTGCCTTGCTCGTCCTCCGAGTTGCTGGCTTCCATGCTCACACTGTTCTCAGAGCTGCTCATCTCCTCGGCCACTGCGCGTCTGGCCGACAAGCACGCCAGCGCGGACTTGGGCAGTCCGACGAACGGCATGTCGCCGGCTAGATGGTAGGGACCTCCACTCGTCCAGATGAACTTTATCAGAGCCGACGCCAAGTATAAGCTCTACATGAGAAGAAGAACCAAGTTAGTTGCTAACTTTAATACTCGACATTTCACTCTGGACTTGCACTCTGGAGATCATATACTTATTCCTCAGTTGAAAAGAAAATGCAGTTCCTACTAATAGGCCACCACCACCACCCCTTCCCACATTCCATGAAACCCTGACCATTAAGTTATCATCATCGCACAATTATTCATCGCATTGGACAAAGTTGTAGAATAAGTTATAGGTACAATAGTGGACGTTAAACAATTAAAATTGTAAACGTCTATAATTTTTATGGCTCACAACAAAATGCTGTTTCAAGAAGGAACAACACTGACTTCTAGCCGTGCAGTAATAGAATTAAAATTTGACATTTGTCACATCGGTCTTATAATAAGCTGAAAATTTGCACAAATGTTCTTCGCACCCTAACACATCCACCATTCAAAAAAAAACAAAAAAACTTTACCGGAAGCCACCCCAAAAAAATAAAAACAAAAAATTATGGACGTCCAGGGAACTTGGCCATTTCAAACATACAATGCGTTATCCACGAAAGTAATTGGAATAAAATTATGAAAAAAATACAATACACCAAAAACATATTGGCGAAGACATTGGTGCAGATGTCATTGGCCAAAATCTTTTTGTTTTGATTGTATGCATTTTTGAACACATTTTTGAACGGCAATTTTTTGGACCGCACTTATTTTGTATTTTAATCGTTTGAGAAACATTTCTCGCGATGACCTATTATTTATTTGGGTGGAAAATGAAGAGTATATATCCATGAAGTTTTGTGAATTTTTTGAGATTTATTGGACGCGATCTTATTAGTGAAATGGTATTTTTAGTTCGCGGAAGGTTTTCTTGTCCCGCTGCGCCTGACCTGGCAACACACTGCGCTAGTAGTACGTACGCGTTAGGTTTGGAAGGTTCGCAATACAAATTACATTATAATTGATCACTTTTACTCTGGTGTAGTATAACATCGGTAACATTATGTTCGAAAACATTCACACTGTAAACAACAAACTTCGTGTTTCGTTTTCAATTATTTTTAGAGATGTAAAATAAGAAACTATTTATGTATGAAATGTGAGATGTGAGCTCATATAGCGCGGCGTAAATAATTTTTATGATTCGTTTAAGAGGTTTTCGAGGCAATGACACTCATTTATTATTGTATTACGATACTGGTATATGTTGCTGATGTTGATATTGTCAGTTGTGTAATCCAATGTTTGTTGTCAACTGCAGGGGAGGGCGGTTTCACTTAGGACAACTATAGGGCCAACTTTTCACTATCTTCTTTCACAATTACACTCAACAACTAACTATGAAATATCAGTTAGCGTATAGCACTCACACTTGACTATAGTTGTTACTTATTTCCACAGCCCGATTTCTTATGTTCTCTTTACTCTCTAAAAACCTATCATGTTTCTCACAATTCTTAAAAATTATATAAAACTATTTATGATTGGTTGACACAGGCCAATGGTATGAGCTCTTCCAGAATCAGATGCAGTGTTTGGCTTCAAGTTAACTTGAAACCACACTCAAATATTAAGATTTTTACATTCCACCCTCAACTCTTGACCTTTGACATTGACCAGATGGTCTACCCTTAGATCTGACCCCCAAGAAAGACATTACATTTTATAGGTTTAGAACTAACAAGCACCGAATCTGATTTATTTGACTCTTCATTGCTGCAGGACATGGCTTTTAAACTTCACCATTACTTCAAAAGACCAAAACTGAAGTTAAACACGTGTAGTGATTAAAATTGACAAGTTGATAAATTTGGAAAAAGACTTTAAATATCAAGTTCCCACTGTCCTGCGGTGTGTTGTGTTACAGGATAATGCATTCAGTTCAGTTGCATTCAGCACATCATTCCTGGAGGAATGATGTGCATTTCCGTTTGCTCAGTTTTCAAAGTGCAGTGAAATTGTTTTGCGTATAGTGTATATCTATAGTGTGCTATAGATATTATCTATAGCTCGATGTGCTCGTGTGCTCGTGCTCGTGTGCTCGATGATTATCTCAATGAGAGAGCTCAAAGAACTAAATTTGATGGGGAAATCTCAGACACTATCGATGTAAATCTAGGAGTACCACAAGGCTCAGTCTTAGGACCATTCTTATTTTCAGTGTATGTTAATGACATACATTGTTGTTTAAATAAATGTGTGATAAATGTCTATGCAGATGATACAGTCATCTTCTATGGTGGAAATGATATGACTGATTTGAACAATACATTGAACGAAGAATTGAAGGTAGTGACTGACTGGTTGAGCATTAATATGCTAAAGCTGAACAATAGTAAGTGTAAGGCAATGATGATTGGTACTGGGAAACTACATTATATGAACACAACTGATAATTGTGAAGTTAATATTGTACTAAATGGTGAGTTAGTGGAATGTGTTAAATCATTCAAATACTTAGGTATGTTGTTGGATGTAAATCTAAGTTTTAAACAACATATACTGTACATAGAGAACAAAATCAGAAAAAAACTTAGCTACCTTAGTAGGATAGGTCAGCACCTGACAGTAGCCACAAAACTATGTATATATAACACTATTATTAAACCACACCTTACCTTTTGTATGATTTTATTGTATCAGGCATTTAATACAGATATTGAAAGACTACAGATTCTACAAAATAGAGGCATGAGGATTATTCTGAAATGTAGTAGATATACACCTGTAAATACTATGTTAAAATCTCTAAATTGGCTAAGGATTAAGGATTATGTGTATTTTCAAGGCATGTGTTTTATTTACAAACTTCAAAATGGTCTTCTACCTGCATATTTTACAAACACTGAAAAAGTTGAAAATGTCCATCAGCATTACACGAGAGCGCATAATAATTTTTTTCTAAACCATGTTCATAAACAATCATCGGCCAAATCTTTATTTTATCTTGGGATTCGTTCTTTTAATGCTCTTCCACTTAATGTTAAAAGTGTGAGGAGTCTTAGCATATTTAAAAGCAAACTTTTAGAAATTATAATGACGGAAACATTTATGTTGACATCCTAATTAGATTATTCTATGTTTTTAGTGTGTTAATTCTTTGGTTTGTGTCTTTATTGTGTATCTTTATGTATCTTTGTATTGTACTGATTTGTGAAAGATAGCGCTTGCGCAAAATAAAGAATTATTATTATTATTATTATAGTGCATATAGTGTATAGCTATTTGCTTATAATTTGTTTCCTATCATCTAACAATTCTATATTTTATAATATTCAATATTAAATGTGTGGGTGAGAATCACAGTCACATTCGTGAACAATAATGGGTAAGTTAAAATACCTACACATTTTTATAAGCTGTTCAATTGTACTACTCATACGTGACTGATTGAATCTTTTCTCAAATATAGAGAAAGAAGATGGTAAAGTCACACATCTGAATAAACCATCAACATCATCAGATAAATCAGAGATATTTGTTTAGAACTAATCGAGGAACAAACCACCGACCACGATTCATGTGTATTTTGTTATGAAATTGACTAAAAATGACACGATAGTTAAAATCACAAAAAGGGGACTGCTGTCTCTCATCAAAGCTTGTACGGTCCGGGATGATGATGTGGTCGCCTAACTTTTACCATACAGAAAGAGAAAACCAGAGGATTTTCCATTTAAATTTCATGGAACATGTAAATTGTTATACACAAACAAAAGACAACTCGAATACGCCACCAAAAGAAAGCTTGAAGAAAGTGCAGACAGAGAAACACCAACACCACCTCCCCTCAAACGATTGTCGAGGACAGACACAATCACCCTTTAAATGGAACATGCATTGTTTTATCTGCAATTAAATTCAGGACAAGCAGAAGACTGGCCGCAAATTTTCACTTGTAAATATGAATCCAACTTCACTTAAACAACGCATTATAGACGCTGCACAACAACGATCAGATGATACAATGAAAGTTCGGGTAACATCGGAGACCGACTTATTTTTAATGATGCAACTGTTTATTCTAAAAGCTGAATCGTTAAGTTTATTATGACAGACTATAAAATGTGTCGAGTGGTTATGGCTTCGAACCTTCCAAACCTAACGCGTACGTACTACTAGCGCAGTGTGTTGCCAGGTCAGGCGCAGCGGGACAAGAAAAAACTTCCGCGAACTAAAAATACCATATCACTAATAAGATCGCGTCCAATAAATCTCAAAAAAATCACAAAACTTCATGGATATATACTCTTCATTTTCAACCCAAATAAATAATAGGTCATCGCGAGAAATGTTTCTCAAACGATTAAAATACAAAATAAGTGCGGTCAAAAAAATTGCAGTTCAAAAATGTGTTCAAAAATGCATACAATCAAAACAAAAAGATTTTGGCCAATGACATCTGCACCAATGTCTTCGCCAATATGTTTTTGGTGTACTGTATTTTTTTCATAATTTTATTCCAATTACTTTCGAGGATAACGCATTGTATGTTTGAAATGGCCGGGTTCTCTGGCCGTCCATAATTTTTTGTTTTTATTTTTTTGGGGTGGCTTCCGGTGTTTTTTTTTGTTTTTTTTGAATGGTGGATGTGTTAGGGTGCGAAGAACATTTGTGCAAATTTTCAGCTTATTATAAGACCGATGTGACAAACTTCTTTATTTGACGAGATAGAGGTTTGTTACTGCTCGGCTATTCTTGTTGTTTATTTACAACCTTTGATAGCACTTTAATAAAATGTGTCGAAAACCAAGTTTGTCTCAAGAAAGGAAAATAATTAAGCAGGAGTGTAATGAGTTACCTGTTCTGTATGATCCTTTGGCTCTAGCTTAAAAAGCAGATTGTAGAGATGCAGCACTGGGCCACCGTCCAAGTTCTTGATCAGTGGAGGTAGTAGGTCGTGAACCTGCTTGCTGCAGTGCTTCAGCTGAGCCGCTTGCCATATGATATCGATGTGCTCGTTGGTGATCTTGCACTCCATAGCCAGGAAGCTGAGGATGATGTGGCTCTGCTTAATCACCTCCACGTGCAAGTTGGGTCCGAAGATGTGCGAGATGATCTGATTCTGTATCAGCCACGCGGCCAAGTGCTGACCCACATTCTCGATGTCGATGATGCTCTCGTTGTTACACAGTTCATTGAACAGGTTGATGTGGCTGTTGATCTGAGAAATGCCGGCTAGCCGCATCGTCAGTGTTGAGCTGGTGAAGTATTTGAATGCAAGGTCCATTCCGTCGCGGTCGAAGGTGACCGGACCGTCCAGGGGGTCCTTCACAGCTCCCCACATGTAATCTAAGAAACAAATCATTTCAGTGAGTGAAATTGACTATGGACACACGTGAACACTCTGATTTGTGGTGATACCTAGTTTTTAGTTACAGACATACTATTTCATTTTTATTATGGTCAAAGTATGCAGAAGGGCCTACTCTTATGCCATTGTAATAAGAATCTACCTAGACCTACAATATTATTAGAGTAAAGCCCTGCATCTCTAGAAGCTATGTCAACATTTTACTGAAATATGAAGTGGATTTGAGGATTAGGTAGGTACACAAATTTTGTGAAGAGAATGAAAACATCTTAAATTGCATTCATCATGGCATCACTGCTCTCTCTCTCTACTCAATGATATGGCAACAAAGAATCAATTGCCTTACTCACCTGCCATTGACTTGACACTCGGCATCCGAAGATCCTTGTCTGTGAGATTGCACATGTATCGCAGGACCTTGCCTCGCAGCGGGATGAAAAGCTGCATCGTGGCTCGGAAGTTGAGCCATTGCTTCAGGTTGCACACGATTGCAATGATTGCGTGTGCCAAGGTCACCGGCAGTGTGTCAGGAGTTTGCTCGAAGCAAGCCATCATTGCTTGCAAGCCGCCATCTTTGCAGAACAGACACACGTTGCGCAAGAGGTACACAGGAATGTCTGGATCGTGGAGATCGCAGAAACTGTTGAGTAAGCTAGCATCACTTTGCGTGAGTTCGTCAAGCTTCGTGTGAACACTGTGCTTGTAAGCAACATACAAAGGGAAATTTGCCAGGAACACCTTTGATAAAAAGTGAAGAAGTTTCTCTTTATCTTGAACATTCCATACTTCTGGTTTATCATTTGAAGTCTTGCGGTTCTCAGTCTTGTTCGACTCTGTGTCCGAAACGATTCCCTCATCTCCACTACCTCCAACTTTCTTGGTATCTTTTAAGTTAGGATCATCCAAAGATTTGGCAATGCCTGCACTGCCATCACAGGGCTTTTCCTCAACAGCATCAGCTGCAATAGTAGCTGGCACATTTTCACCAGAGGTTGAAGCTTGGCCTTCTTCATCATTGCTTTTGCCATCATTGCTTGGAGGATGTTTAGAAGGTTTTATCGGTAATATAGACACCTTATCATTACCCAACTCCTTCAACTGGCATACTGCTAGGTATATTACACTTCGTGTGAGTATGTAGAATCGGTCAAAGTTTTTCGGATCACGGAAACAGCACATACATTGCCTGTAAAGTAAAAAATAATTGGAACAAAGTCAAACAAAGACTTGTGTGTAGTAAAGTAATACCTTGCTGTGAATAAGGTACCTAGGTACTAACTAGGTAGCAATTCAAAAATTATCTTTATTATGAAGTTGTTTAGACTTAGAGGCTAATCTGTGAAGAAAGAATCAATAGTCGCTCACTAGTCACTTCATCTTGAGGTTTCCGTTCAACAATAGGTAGGTACAGACGACACGCCTAGTTAAATATCGCACCCAGCATTTTGACCAATAACACTGCACATTGTCCATCTTTAATCTTGTTAACTATCAAGATGTCAATGGTGTATAAGTAAGTGTATGATTAAATTGTATGATAGGTATAAGTTCCCTAATTATCTTACCTCTGAGACCAAGATTGAATATAAATACAAACAGCTTCGAAGTCATCTTTCTTCAAGAAGGGATGATCCTCTGCTTCACTGTACACCTTCTCCTCGTCTAAAACAACATAATTATTGGTAAAAGATGGTTCTAGAAGGTCTTGCTGTCATCCAAGTCCATTTATAAATGCTCTGAACTAACTCTCACAGCTCCTAAAATAAGATGTCAAATTCGATTAGCAACCACACAATTCCACATGTTTTCTCGGCGCTACATCCACTTTTCATCTTGGTAACGTAGTACGTCAAATAAGATGATTCCAACCTAGTACTATCTAGGTACCCTACAACTACTAGGTAGGTAGGTTGTACGTCTGTCTAGTGAGTAAACCCTAGACAAAGACAAATCCCTCGTCAGCTCGCCTCTAGGTTAGGGTGAAATCATGCAGATAGGCATTACCTATTACTTACTCTCTATTCAAGTAATACTGCACACTAATTATGAAATAGGTAGGTACTTACATATAAGAAGTAGGTCTAAGAAATCCGCACACACATCACACATTTTCTATGGGGTTAACTCAGGTTACATTTCCATTCCCCAATTTGTAGGAAGGAGCATCCGAATGTCCCCAGTATCCGAATGTTAGCAAGCTAAGCTGCACGAGAGTTCATGAAAAATAGGAAAATGCTAAATGCCTTATACTAAATTTGTTACTTTCAATAATTTTACTTGACATATTTTTATTCAAGAAAATACTGAAAAACTATCATCGAACCTAGTCTATCTAGATCAATCTGAGCAGTGAGTGAAGTGAAGTGAGCGAAAAGCTGTGTTGCGCTGTGCTGCGCTGACTTGACTGCTGAGCTGAAAGAAGTCAAAAAAGTTACTAGATTATTATACTGCAGTTTATTCGAGATTGCGGCATTCAAAATATATTTTTTAAATCACATGTGTAATTATTAGACATATAAAAATTAACACATATCAATTATATTGTTTGAATAATTAGAAAATCCATTAAATGATAATGCATGAAAATAATATAGCAATGACTAATACGCACCAAAATTCAAACGTCTAGAGTCTAGATGGACAAATAGACAACATCATAAATTATCTAGTTAGCTCTGCTTATCAAAAAATTTCATATGCAGTACCGTGATCCAAGTATCTATTATGGTTTTTCAACAATGGATCATAACCATAATAGATACTTGGATCACGGTACTGCATATGAAAATTTTTGAAAAGCAGAGCTAACTAGATAATTTATGATGTTGTCTATTAATAGAGAGGACTTCATTTGTGTCTTCATAAATGAAAGTTAGTTCTGTGAATTATTCTCAGTATTTTCGCTTATATTTGTGGATTAATCGCTAGTTTTGCATGTTTGTTGTGTTGAATGGTGATATTAGATATTTTGGGAGCCATTCAAACCATTTTTCCGCGTCAGAATCTGTTTAAAGTATTAGAAAATAGTTTTATATACTAGGTCTACGAAACCTACCAAGAGACGCTTGTAGCTCATTTGGACTTGAAGTAATGTGAGCAATGAGTGGAATATATAAAGTTTGGAGTGATGAAGTAAACCGGCTAGATGCCCCTTCAGCTGTAGACAATGTCATAAACATTTCTAGTCAACCCATAGGAGCTTCTATAAATGATTTTTCGTCTAGTGATGAATCGGACACGGAGCTAATGCAAGTTGAGTCTGCAACCAATGAGATGTCTTTGAACATAGTTCCCGATGGTTTCACGATGGTGACAGGAAATAAAAGGCGTCGTAATTGTAACGATCGTCCCAGCACACGATCATCTGGGTCAGATGCTTCAGGCCCATCATCCAAGAGAGTGATCAACCTTGTGCGTACGCAGAACTCATTTGAGCCGCTTGCAAGTGCAAATGATATGGACACGACCCCGATGACGGCGGAGACTTTGCCAGATAAGAAGTATAAAATCCCACCAATAGTGATTCAAAATATGAAATCTCATAAGGCATTAGTTGAGTTGCTCTCCGCTGTATGTCCAGAACAAGGGGCATTCATAATCAAACCTGGTCTCGAAGTTTCTCGAGTAATCATTAGAGATATTACCTCGTACAAACTAATTACCTCCGCCCTAGACTCGACTGAGGGAATAGAGTACTACACGTTTCCAACTGAGCGCACTAGATCACAGCGTTTTGTTCTGAGAGGTCTGCCACAATCTGCTGAAACAGAAGACATTCAAGAGGAGCTGAAGCAGCAAGGCTTCAATGTCCGCTCTGTGCGGCAGATGAAGATGCCTGGAGACAGTACACGTCTTTTGCCCCTTTTTGAATGTACGCTAGTAAGTACGAGTGGTCAGGCTCCAGTGGACCTCAGCCAAATCAAGAGACTCCTCTACTGCGTGGTCTCCACCGAGGCCCCACGGAGCAAGAAGATTAATGTCATACAATGTTTTAATTGTCAAAGAGTGGGTCATACGGCCAAATTTTGTCATCGCCAGCCACGATGTGTTCGATGTGGAGGTGTGCATCAGGTTAAGGAGTGTAAGGAGTCACCAGAAACAGCAAAGTGCTGTAACTGCAATCAGCAGCATGCCGCTTGCTACCGAGGATGTGATGTCATCAAGGCAGCAACTCGTCATGCTACTCGAGCCCGACGTCCACAGCAGCAAGATGGCTCTTCTCCACAGCATGATAACCGAGGGAATACTCAGACGCAACCCACGCCCGTGCCACGAGTCTCATTGGCGCAACCACGGACTTTTGCTTCTGTTTTGAACACTCAGATAAATCCAGAGCAACCCTCGTCCTCAAACACCACTGCCTTAGAAGAAGCAGAGAGGCCACCCAATGCTCTTCCTGAACTCGTACAACCGGTAGTACCTCAACAATCAACTATTGATTGGATAGCCCTTATAAACGGCATTGCAATTTTTATAGTTAATATGAACATTCACCCCATCATTACGTCTCTGGCAAGTTTTGTGCCAACTCTTCTTTTGTCTGTACAAAATCGCAATGCCAGCGATTAATTCAATTAATCTAATCATTTGGAATGCTAATAGCATAAGTTCTCGTAAAGACGAATTACTTCTATTGATGGAATCACGAAATTTAATGGCTGCCCTTGTCTGTGAGACCCATCTTAACCCTAAGGACAAGCTTAAGCTTGCCAATCACTCAGTGTATAGAACTGATCGTCCAGGAGACAGGAGAGCAGGAGGGACTGCAATCATCATTGACAATCGAGTAAGTCACTACGAGATTGTTTTACCTGAAACGAAATCAATAGAGGCTACCGCTATCCTGCTTTTTACTAAACTGGGTCCACTCCGGCTTATAGCCACGTATTGTCCTCCGCGAACTAAGCTTCTCACAGCAGATATAGAAGCATTAATGGACTCGAATTACCCGACTATTCTCGGTGGCGACCTTAATGCTAAGCATACAGCCTGGAACTCGCGAGTTGTCAACGCCAATGGCCGCACTCTCCTTTCACTCTCCCGTATAAGTGACTTTACTGTGACTGGACCGCAAGAAGCGACACATCTTCATATCCCTACAGGAAGAGCTGATGTTCTTGACATTGCGGTGGTGAAAAATCTGCGACATTCCATTGAATTAGAAACACTTTTAGAATTGTCTTCAGATCATAATCCTGTACTTTTGAGCGTAGGGGACTCATACGAGACCGTTGATCCCATCATTCGATTCAATTACAGAAAAGCAGACTGGGAAAAGTTCAGAGAGCATTTATCAAATAAGTTGGAGAGTGGACCACTTGATTCGCATCAGGATATAGATTTAGCAGTAAATAAATTAACGGAAAATATTATGGAAGCAAGAGCGATCAGTGTTCCCATTTGTAATACAAAAAGGTGCACAATATTTGATCTTCCACGTGGAATTAAACTGTCAATAGCCACTCGAAACCGTGCACGTAGGAGATGGCAGGCGCTCAGAACACCTGATTTACATGAAGAATATAAGCTCTTAGACAGATCTGTAAAGGAATTAATTCGTCGCCACAGGAGAGAGAGGTGGGAAGATGCTGTAGCCACACTAGAACCAGGGAGTCGTCCACTCTGGTCCATGGCAAAACGACTGACAAGAAGCAAACAACCAAATCCACCCATTCAAGGTAGTACACACCTTGCATGCAGCCCACATGATAAGGCAGAAGTTCTAGCAGATTCGCTTCAAAATCAGTTTTCCCCAAACCCGCCGACTAATTCATCAGCACATATCGAGGCTGAAGTAAGAACCCATCTTGCTATACACAAGGCGCAGGCTGAAGATGATGAAGTCGTTCTCTGCTCTATGGACGAAGTAATTATATATCTAAATGAACTTGCAAATGGCAAGGCACCTGGTATTGACGAGATCACAAACACGATTCTTAAAGAACTTCCTATACCTGCCGGTGAACGTATCCTTGAAATATTTAATGCCAGTCTCCGTCTTCAACACTTCCCCACCCAATGGAAAGTAGCCAAAGTCATTGTGTTCCCGAAAGCGGGAAAGAATCTTCGTGACCCTGCAAATTACCGGCCGATTAGTCTCCTCTCATCACTATCGAAGCTTTTTGAAAAGGTCCTTCATGCTCGAATTAGAGGCCACGCAAACGCTACAAAGCTGCTGATCAATGAGCAGTTTGGCTTTCGACAGAAGCATTCAACAACACATCAGCTTCTACGTGTGGTTGACAAGATAAACGATGGATTTAAAAAGCTGAAAGGAACTGGTATAGTTTTCCTGGACGTTGCTAAAGCATTTGATAGAGTTTGGCATGAAGGCCTACTACAAAAACTAATTAAATATCAATTTCCCAACTACTTAATCAATATCATCCACTCCTATTTAAATCAAAGATCCTTCACCGTACACATCAACGGTGCCTGTTCTTCAGCGAGGCCTATTCTGGCTGGAGTTCCTCAGGGATCTATCATTAGCCCCATCCTCTTCAACATCTTCACCAATGACATCCCAACTAACATTCCGGACACCGAAGTAGCTTTCTATGCTGACGATGCCGCAGTCATCTGCCAATCTATGGCATCTAATCAACTTGGCCCGCCTCTGCAAAAAGCATTAGACGTACTCAGCCACTGGTATACAGAGAACCGTATAGCCCTAAATTCATCTAAGACAGAGGCAACACTCTTCACCAAGCGACGGAAATTTCAACCCCCTACCATAAACATCTCTGGTACAGATGTCTCCTGGTCTCCCAGCAATGTTTACCTGGGTGTCACCCTGGATGCCAAGCTCTCCTGGAAGGCCCACGCTGAGAAGATTGCCAGCAAGGCCAACGGGAAGACGGCGGCGCTGTTCCCACTGCTCAAAAGCAAATCCATGCCGCTCACCAGCAAGCTGCTTCTTATCCAGAGCGTCATCGTGCCCACACTGACGTACGCCTCACCAGTGTGGTACGAGAGGACTTCAGCGGGAGCGAGAACAATGCTGCAGAGGGTGCAGAACAGGGCCCTCAAGATCGCCCTGCGCACTCCGATGTTCACCCGGACGAAGAGCATACACCAAGATATAGGATTTGCCTATCTCCACGAAGTCATGGAAAATCAGAGAGAGTCGTTCTACGCAGCACTCGGAGACCATGGAAATCCACTAATCAGCAGACTGGCTGATGTTACTTCCTAACTCTTGACTCCTATAGTCTAAATTTGTGTCAATGTTTTACAATTTTTATAATTTCCAAATGTCATGACAGAGTTATGTACAAACATTATGTGTACGGTATCTGAAAATTCAGGCACTACAAGTATGTAGTAGCCAACAAGAGCAAAGATCTATTAATAGACCAATTCAGAAAATATCTAGGTGGCTCTGGTTTCTAGATAAATTCACATGCAGTTTGGTTTTCCATATATCTATTTGTGTTGTACATCAATGGGTTACAACACCGAATACACACTTGGAAAATCATACTGCATGTGAAATTCATTAGAATCCAGAGCCATCCAGATTAGTAGCCGTGGGAAATAATATTCTGGAAGCCGAACAAAATTTGAATAAAACGTTAAGAAATGTAAATAAGTGGTTTGAAGTAAATAAGCTAGCCCTCAATAATTCAAAAACTCAGCTACTCGCGTTTCGCAATCCGCACAACACGACCGTAGATGTTGCTCCACCAAAAATTGCAAATGGCTCAGTAAATATTAATGTAACAAATTCAACTCGATTTCTTGGAGTTCAAATTGACAAAAACCTAAACTGGCATGAACATATCAACAACCAGAAGCTCAAACTAACGAGAGCCTGTTATGCATTGAGAATCCTAAGAAGTAATTTTGACATTTCCACGATGAAAACCATTTATTTGGGATTGTTTGAACCTTTATTGAGGTATGGTATAATATTCTGGGGGGGAGTACATTATGCTTGCAAATTGTTTACAGTGCAAAAATCGGCACTACGCATTATTCATAAAAAGTGGAGGCGCTTTTCATGCCGAGAACTATTCAAGGAGTTTAAAATTCTAACATTGTCAAGCTTATATATATATATATATGAAATAATAATTCAAATCAGGAAACACGTCCATTTGTTTGAAACATCGGGGGATGTACATCACTATAATGTAAGAAACCAAAACAAACTACGAAACTTTCAACATAAAACAGCGCTCTATGAACAGGACCTATCATATAAAGGAGTAAATCTATATAATCACTTGCCAAGCTGTATCAAAAAAATAGAAAGTATGTTGTTGTTCAAACTAAAATTAAAATTGTTCCTTATTAATGGAGGCTTCTATTCTGTTGACGAGTTTTTAACTACTTGTAAAAGTCATGTTTGTGATGACCAGCAGGGAGAATGTGGTACTTGATTATTCTAGTTTTGTTTTAATACTCTATGACTACACTTCTTCAAATTATTATAATTATTTTCATAAATGTATTTTGTATTTTAATGTATATACATATGTGTAAATTGACGGGTATGATAAGACTTACGACTTGAATGTTTCGTTTTATTGACATGACATATACATTGTTTTTTAATTGCATCACTGTAATACTGAACATGTCCTTTGTTGAAATAAATAAATAAATAAATAAATAAATAGAAATTATATGGCATATTTCGTCGAAATGTGTAGTGAACGCAGAACGAATACAAAAGTGATGTACCTATGCAAAATATACGGTACCTACTTGCAAAAATACGAAAAATGCTTTTGAAAAAAGCTGCAAATTTTAAAAAATTTGTTATTGTATATTTTAAATTTGTCAGATTTATCGATTTGCTAAATATATTTATTACTGTGTTTGCATTATAATATATCTTCTTCTGATCTTCTGATGATATCTTCTGAGGTAAGTACTTCCTACTCCTGGTAAATTTTCCGTTATCTACTACTTTCTTTCCTCTAATCGAAGCGGTAAGGGCAGGGTGCGAATTGTTCAATTTTCAGAGGGGGGGATAAGAAAAATTTAAATTCCGAGTATGTTGGGAAATATAGCAAAGGCGAAAAATACGATTGCCCACGAACACAATGGGGGGGTCTGGGGAGAGGTCCCCCCAGTACCATGCGGGTCCGGGGCGCATAGCCCCGGGAAATTTTGAATTTCAATATTAGATTTGGTGCATTTCTAAGCGATTTCTACACTATTTTTTGCCATTTGTCGTGATGTCATCACGACAAATGGCATTATAAAAGAGGATTTGCTTTTAATTTAAAAGGGAAATCAGAAGTGGTGGGCAAGCAAAATAAATCTTGGAATTAATAAATCTTATCAAATACAGCTTATTTGCTACTAAGGCAATTCGACAGTTGTTTTGTGTGACAATTTATTTTTAAAATTTTAGATTTATTTCAGAAAAAAGTAGGTATCTATTGTTTTGTTGATTAAAAGTCAACCATTTTACAGAGGGGGGGAAAACTCTATCATCCCCTGGGATGCTTTATTGGGAAACAGAGCCGGGGATGAGAAAACCAGAGGGGGGGAAATCCCCCCCATCCCCCCCATCAATTCGCACCCTGGGTAAGGGGTTATATTTCAAATGGCATTAAAACAATTAACCGCTGTAATTTATTCAATTAAACAATCATCTGATTGGTTGAAAAGTGAAAATGAACCTTTCCGATCACGTTCAAGACACTGAAAGTGAATTTGAGACCACCATATTATTAGAATTTACAAGTGTTTAGCCAATCATTCAAGTTTCAAGAGTTATTGCCATTTGATGTTTATTTTTTGAAATTGTCAAAACTAGTATTATAGGTTTAATTCTTCATGTAGGTAATTTAATACCGTTTGCAGCTCTGCGTTTTGGTTCTACCTTCATAAGCCTGTATCTATGATCAGCAGCAATGTTTCAAGAATTAATATGTAAGACAAAATGCCTTTCGATAGATAAAAAACGTAACATTTTGCTGACAACATAATTCCGAGATCAGAGGTTTAAAAGGCTAAAAGATCTTAATAACTCACTGACGTGGTTGATATAATGTTATCAGTCATCAAAAATAATGTATAGTTTCATCACACCTGGTTGAGGTAACAGTAATTTTTTTAAATTAGTTTTAAATTAGTTTATACACTAAAAAATAAACTGAAGCCCCACAAAGCCAAGTAATGGCTTGACTGCGGAGCAGAAATCAAATATTATAAAAAAAACTAAATACTTTTTTAAAAAAACTTAAAAAAAAAACATATCATCAAAAACTATGAAATACCCTCCTCTGAAGTCATTTTTTGAGTGGCTTCTTGATATCTGAAACTCTATTAAATCCATGGAAAGCATTGGCAATGCCAGTAAGGGTCACAGCATTCACTAAAGGGCAGGCGGATTTTCTCTGCGAGAAAGATATTAAAGCGAAATAAAAAAGAATGAAAGAAACAAAGAAATAAAATGTGTAGGAAGCATCTGCCCTTCAGTAAGTTTCTGCTGGGTCATGTGTGTGACGCCAGATGAACTGTATGTTGATGTTGACGAAAACTTCCAGTGCGCAACCAGGGATTGAACCCGGGAAGCTCAGTTGGCAAATGAAACATCTCGAATTCGTGACACGTTCTGAGCCCCTGTATCATTCTTGCGCACCCTTCTTTTTAATGGCTCATTTGATGGAATTACCACACACATGTGTTTGGTATGTATGAAGTGACGATTTCAGACATTTTTCTCGGCTGGGGGGGGGGGGGGGGGGGGGCAAAACTTGGGGTGGGTCCTACCAAAGGTCCTACCTACAAAATATACAAAACATTATTTTAAAATCTGAAAATTAGCAACGGGAAAAACTTCTCTACCAACACAATATAGGTATAGTCTACGCATGAACACAATTTACGCATGAAAGCAATGACTTGTTGGAGGACCCACCAGCCATAAGAATTCGACATTTTGTTCAGAAATTTACGTGAAAAGTGAAAAACAATGATTTCTCTATAGTTTTCCTCACATTTCGAAAGAAGTTTGCGCCATTGGACACTATTTTTATAATAGTGTCGGTAGGTCCGGTATACCTAATATTTAGAAAATGTTCACAATTTGTATATGTTTTAGCCAAATTGAACAGTTCCTTTCCAGCGCGAAATAATTAACATTTAATTATTGTCGGCTCTGGGCTCGAGGAGGAGGGGGGATGAAGGTATTTTCCACCCCTCTCTGAGAGGTAATTACTAATTACATTTTTAATAACATGTTTTTTAATACTTGATGGTGTAATGAGTGGAAGTGTAATTGTACACAAATAGGGAGTATTTCGTTTTCACGTTATTTAATCCATATTTTATACAATCAAAATAGTAAATACAGATCTGGCGAATTTCGAATTTGTAAATCTTTCAATTTCAGTTTAAACATCTTTATTTTGTATTCTTACCAAAAGTCGTTAATCTACATTTTCCATGATATTCTTTTAAATATGAAATATGAATTTAACTGTAGAGGTTTCTTTTCTAGACCCCTTGCCCCAAAGTTATCCATTTCCAAACAATTTGAGCATGATGGAAGTTTTTTTTGTCTATTTCGCTTGATAATTAATTAGGAAATTATATTGAATTACGCAATCCAGCAATGTTGTAAATAAATGAAATAAAATATTGATGTGTGTAGGTATTTTGAAATAGAACATACATTGAAAAGAAGTACCACCGAAATGAGAATTTCTAATGGTGGCTGAGGGATTTTCGTTGTTTAATGTTGGCGACATGAGTTCACAAATACTTATACTTTTTTCTTGTATCCATTTGTAACGAGTATAATATGCAATAAAATATTTTATTAAAAGTACAACCTTAATATTGTCATACTCGTAGGTTCAATTTTTATTCACAAATCATTCATTCTCAATCTCAACTGAAGCAATGCCAACCTCACTCCGAAACCAAATGCTGCAAACCAAAACAATATCTGTGCCCTGCAGTGCAGAGTGCTGCCCGCTACTCATGTGGGTAAAATATCAACTAGTGCTGCACAGTGTAAAGTGAAATATCCAGGATCTACTGGGGTTAATATTTATTTTGTGTTTCTACTAACTCGAGATGATAATAGCCACTGTTAGAAAATATAACACGTAAGTTTACTCTATTCATTAATTTCAGTCCACGCTATTCTTATGATATTGTCCCTTTGTCACATCAAGATTGCTCGCCAGAAATAGGGCGTTGAGCCACATTTATATTGTACAATATTGCCATACTACTCTCACATATGGGAGCATCACTGATTATATTTATGCAAGCAACGTTTTGTAAAAAGATACGAATTCAATTTTGTTTTTCGTATGATTGTGACGTAATCTCAAGCGTACTGTTCCCCGTGCTGCAACAAAACTCTTTCGATTACTCCCGCAATTTTGTCATGGCCATTTGCCTCTTTCGGTTGGCAGCTGAAATTTGATTTTTTGGCGCCGAAACATTTTATCACTTATTTATGTGTTATAAATATAATTAATTTATTGAATCGATTATTTTAGTATTGCGTACAGCCATGGGTACAGCATACACAGTTTATGCAATATTTTAACGTTCGAATTGGAGAAAGTAAATCGTGTCGATCTGAACTATTTTGTTTTCTATACTATTTACGCTATGCGGCTTTATGGGCTGATTATGCCTGCTGACATCTGCTGATTTGCCTGGACTTGAGGTTGCATCACACTTGTGTGCGGCCGCCACAGCGGAGGTTGCCATATCGACCCCAGCAAGGGACAATGCTATCCAGACTAGCCACGGTCAGGGACTTATCGACCCACCCTTCCTCGTAATATTGACATTCGAACACCTCCCTCCCAACAACATGGAAATTAGCTCCACACTATTGTGCAGTGAAATTGCTCAATCGTTTCGGTCCACTCGACTGTGACAAATCCGGAGTGGAATCTTATTTAGCACAGTTTGGGAGTCGCCGTGAACTCCCCTTGCAATGCATTTCCGCTCATTATCCCTGATCGTGTGATCGTATTTTTGTCACCACCTCCATGGGCGCCGGGAGGGGTGGGGGGCTTCAAGGTCCCCCCTCTAGATGTCAGGAAAACATTTTTTTTTGTGGTGTTTGAAGTATTGTTGCATTGTAAACAAAAAACGTCCTAATATAGATTTCAAAGTGTAAAAAACTAAAAATGGAACAGGGTGGGGGGCGCGCCCCACACCTCCCTTAACCCCACCCCCCTGGCGGTAACCTGCCGGCGCCCATGACCATCTCTACTTTGATTTTGAGACATAGCGCACGAACAGTGATCGAGCAATACTTCGACGGCGACGTCACGAGTCCCTGGGCGTCGCCGTCGTACATCGGCGACCTCGACTGATGTCACGTGGTCTTGACACAGTCGTCACACATCCTAGCAACAGGAACTTCAATCCAGACTATTTTTATATTTTAATAACATAGCTTCAGTGGCCGGTTGACAACAATAACCGTGTCAAGGTCCGTCCCTCACGTGGCAAACTGACAAGAGCAAAACTTTACTCGTAAAGTAAGACGTGCAATTCATCTTCTTAATGGCGAACAATAACTAGAGGGAGGAATTGCATCAAGGAATCGGGTCACAAGGTGAGAATCGACCCAGTTCCTGAGGGAACTCCCCTCCCATGCACCAGGATCGATGGCGCCGAGACAACATATCTTTAGAAACTGCACTAATTGTACTAGAGGAATGAGATCAAGTGTCGGTTGCTCCACTTCCACGCTCCAGGCAAACGACGCCCGTTCTTCGACTTCCACAGCTCAAGTCAGACGGCGCCTGTTCTTCCACATCCACGCTCCAGGCAAACGACGCCCGTTCTTCGACTTCCACAGCTCAAGTCAGACGGCGCCTGTTCTTCCACATCCACGCTCCAGTCAAACGGTGCACCTTGTATCAATTCCACGCTACAGTCAAATCTCTGCAATCTGGTAGATTTTCTTGAAAAAACAAAAAATATTAAACTTACATAAATCTTTTATCATCTTACTATATTCTGGGGCCGGAATATATTATATATATATATTTTTATTAATATATATTAATATTAATATTAATATTAATATATATTTTTATTCACAAAAAGTATTATCTCCTAATATGTACTATCTTTGGAATTATCTTACATTTAACATGGTATTAAATCAAAAGATAATACGTAGGTATTACCAGATAATACCTGTCGTGAATCCGGCCCCTGGTGTGTACTGATTGGACTAGATTATGCTGGCTTTCCATGCTCCGTCATCTTCCGTCAACGTCCGACACCGTCCGACGAAAACGACCACGTGACCCGTCTCGACCAATCAGAGCCATCCCCAAAAATCTCGGACGGCGAGGGATTGGTCGAGACGGGTCACGTGGTCGTTTTCGTCGGACGGTGTCGGACGTTGACGGAAGATGACGGATCATGGAAAGCCAGCTTTACGCGACTAATTGTAATTTGGCCAGTTTGAAACTGGGACGACTTCGAACAACCCAACACTGTAAAACCTCATTAGTCCAAAAATAGTGAATTTGAAAATTGAAAATTGTGATTGTGATTGTGAAATTAATGATTTTCAGAATAAAATTCGTAGACTCATAATAATTGATAATATTATACTACGCTATTAATTATTGAAATTCTACATTTCCGAAACCTGCGCGCCCCAACCCCGCGTGTGGCTGACAGGGCCTCCCCACAGCATTGTATTGTATTGTATTGTATTGCACCTATAGGTATTGTATATTTGAAAACTCTTAGAGATATCGGGAAATTATAGTGTACGAGATCGTTATTGCTCAAAATTGCATCAGATTCAGAACTGTCCGTGCTGTTCCAAAAGAACTAATACAACCTTTGAAATTAATTCTTGTGTGCTAAAGCCCACGAAGCAAAAAGAATCCTGGAGGTATTTTCCAGCAGTATCTGAATAACCACTCCCCCCACCCCCAAAGGTATTCATCGTTACGCCACTGGAAACTTTTTTTCTCACAATCAAACGAGATGAGAACAAAATGTTTGACTCAAGTTTTTACAGTCGGTAAAAATACTTTGCGTTTTTTGGACAACTTCCAGTGTAGGCAGGATGGTTTGAATGAAGGGATGTATAATATGAAAAATATCCACCCGGAACCGGGGCTCGAACCCGGGTTGCCAGACAAGAGCTCGTTCTACCAACTGATCTACCCGACCGGACGTACAATAGACACGTCGCACTAAGTAATACACGTAATGTAATTCTCCGCGAGGAAGAAAATGTGGGCTTTCGATTCCATCTATCGAGTTATGAAATCCATGAAATGAAGGAAGGAATGCATTATGCGACCGACCGGCTGGTTGTTGCGTTGTTACCCCTTCATCTCCCCCTTTCCCCTTCATCAAGCTATAAAAACACCTCCCCTCTCCCTGCTTCATCAAGTTCAAGGCCAGTGATGCCGGCTCGAGATGGGCATGCGGGTTGCTCGTAGGATCCAGGAGAACGGGCACACGTCTAGGACAACTCAACTGTCATTGAGTGAACCTGCACAAACACTGTCTCTTGCAGCCATTTTCACTGTTAGTGGCTGTGTCGCTGTAGTTTTATTTCTGTACGTATCACTTAGCTAGGATTTTGTACCGTTAAATATTATTAAATACTCTATCTTTACTCTTTAGCTAAGATGATATTTGCTGGTTAATATAGGATTGTGGGGTGTGTTCCTCAGAGGATTTAAAAAATAAATTCTAGGCATAATACAAGTTTTTTTCCTGTATAGCCTTGAAACTCTAAAGAAGCGAGAACTCCGATGGCTTTCAAGATGATTAGGCATCCCCCCCCCCCCTCATGTCGCTGGCAGGCAATCATCTCAGATGATATGAATATCGTGTGGAGGGATAATATTATGCTTCAGTCGACTGTCATGTTTGGGGATGAATATGAGCAGTAGGTATTATCGATCTGGGTGATGTGTTGAGAACACGAATAGACTGTGGCGTGGTAGAAGCCTCGACGATAACGTACGATATGACACGTTACAGATCTTAGCAGTCGAAGAAAAGTAATTAATCGAGCTAAATTCTACGTTTCCGAAACTAAAAAGTGGGTTGAGGTTGGCTTAGATTCGATCTCACGCTCATTTGGGGATTTGAATCAATAAATTGAAACCTGTTTTGTTTCTTCGGCATTCTGGCCAGCTCAAGTTTGTCTTGAAACAAGATGCTGCTTGAACGTGGCCAACTAGTTACTGCTTGGTGTAGAGCTTTATCGCCTCCACGTAATCGATGCTCCCCCCACCCCCGCGTCGCTAATGACGTAAAAACAACCCTTCATGCGCTCTCGGATCTCCTCGTCTTGCGGCAGTCCTAGATCCCGTCCCTGCTTGATCAGCTCCTCGACACAGTGTTGAATAAATTGGCTGTTGCTGTGAGTTGTTCTATAGAGCAGGCCCAGTACCACGTGGTCTGTGTGTTCGTGGAGGCGTTCTAGACTTACTGACTGACTCAACGCGGCTCGGCTCGCTCGGCTCAGCAGTCAGTCAGTCGCTGAGCAGTGTCGTGACGAGACCGAGTCGACGCCGGTTCCTCAGACTACACGAGGCTCGAGTCAAGTTATGTAGGGATTTTGTTGTTTCGGGAAAAAGTGATCAAACATCGCGAGCCATGGATACGTGGATGGAGGATGTGGTAAGATTCATCAGTTGTTGTCATGTCGTTTCATCCACCCCTCCAAAATGACGTTTTATGAATCCAAACTAGATGAATACCTAATTAGCTTCCTCTATTCTTTTCCATGATTGTTGTATATTTCTTTTCTATTCAACACGTAACAAAGCGCTGTTGTTTACGTCATAATGGGGTGTGTGATGGCAACCCTCACACCGGCATTGCAGGGACTGCGGATGTTTGTTCCTTGTTTGTCTTACTACACGTGGGATGCGATTACTGTGAGGAAGTCGCATCCGCAATCAATAACACTCGCTCACTGCCACTTGGACATCGGCATGGAGACCTGGATTCTGTGAAAGTGTCAGCTACTGCAAGGAGTTTCACTTTCATTGACTGAGAGTCGCAACCGAACCGAATGCAGACTTGCAGAAGTGTGGAAACAAACGCGGCGGCGTTTTCCCGGCTCATTTCTGCTGCCTCGGCGCTTTGTGCGTTATCTTTCTGCTCTACTACACACACTGCGTAAAAATCAAATGGCTGATCGAAGCACAAGTTTTATTCTGCACTTGTTTTGCAATCACGTCATACATCATGCAAGAGATCAAGATGTGAAGGGCTGCGTGGACCTCTGAGAAGACCCGAGATCGATGCTCGACGCACACTTTGCATAATGCGCCTTGTTCCACTCGCCCCGTCGATATCTCTCCACTCTTGTGTCAAAATAGAACGCACGTGAGCTGTGGAGTTGAGAGATGTCTTGTGTCTTTGTTCTACTAATGTATGTTAGTCCATTTGTCTGCGACGTGCTTGTCAATCGTGTCATCACAATAAATCAACACTGGCCTGAATAATCACATCCATCTATTCTTCTCTGTTTTACATCTATTTGAATAATCCATCGCATGGGCGATAGCGTGCGTCGCCCATCGGAGTCCAGAAATACATTTCGGGAGATCGACCATTAGAATTTTTTGTGCTGGGGTTAAAATAATGATTTCTTCTGGGACGAAGCCATCTGATTTTTTTTTATCAACGTGATTCGGTTTCGTGCGAAATTTTTAGGAAGCAAATCAATTCACATTTCAATATTTTGTTTGGCTGACATCGTGATTTCAGTAAGGGAATGCGCCCCTGTGTGGCTTGTTTGTCGGATCAAGGTGGCGCTTCTATTTGACATTAATTGGTATTGTTGCACTGTGTGACGTCACTATTGTTACGACATTGGCGTGTTACGTGACCGATCAATCGGCAATGATTGAGGAAGTCGGGTCAGTTCGGTGACGATATTAAATATAACGCAAGACACTGCGTGCGGATCGTTCTAAAATCTTTGTAACAGACCAATTTTAGTCATCTGCCGTAGTCAGGACTTGGATGAGAAATACCAGAGAGAGAGAAAAACAGAAATTATTGATATCTGTCCAAAATACATGGGTGATGATAATTGAGGTCCAGCTTGCTAATCAATAGGCTACAATAAAACTACATTATAGTTTTATACCCAGTCGGGGTGCGCGTTTTTATTTCGCAGGTTACCTCCAAAACACCATCCCTAAGTGAGAGATTCACTAAATTTTCCATCATTATCAAACAATCCACTCGTAGCTCAGAAGTTTGAGCATAGCCATTCAAGAGAGATGTATTCACGTTGTCAAATGAAGTCGAAGTGCTTCAGTCTTCGTGTATAGGTCAGATACTCGGACTCGCAAGAGTTGTATGGCAACCCAACCTGCTGATTAAGAATGCGTCCCGATAGCTTAATGGTTAAAGCATAGGGCCGGTAACCCGAAGGATCTGGGTTCGTTTCCCAGTCGGGGTGCGCGTTTTTATTTCGCAGGTTACCTCCAAAACACCATCCCTAAGTGAGAGATTCACTAAATTTATCAAAACTACATTACTTACAAATTTACAATCACAGACTTGTCATAAGGCTTACAAGTCTTTGCTACAATTAATATTAATATAGTTAATACTGAATGTTTGAAGTTAAGGAGGGATGCCCAAGTAGATTTTCCGAAAATATTTTTTGTTGAAATGTACGACTTTTATTAAGTTTTTCAACATTTCAACTATATTTTTACGTAAAAGTTTCATCAAATGTCTTGTAACATGCAACTCTCGAATTATATTGAGTTTTCAATAAACTAGGTAGGCGGCTAGGTGTATATATAAAAATCTTAATAAATACCTCTATGTCTAATACACATAATATTAGTTTTTGGAAAAAATCTATCGGTGGAAAATAGTTTAAATCTAATATTTACTAGGAAAATTACCGTGTTTTTTCGACTTGTTAAAATTTATAAAGTGATATATCTTGGAAATTAGTTCGGCTACCCTACTTTTTCTTGCGTTTATATGGTGCACAAGGAAATTATCTATTAAATAAGCATATTAATTCAGATATCTATCACTATCGGAGACCTCTACTTGGGCATCCCCCCTTAAGGTTTTTATTTACATTTTTTACCTAAAGGTGGTTGTGTTGTGGAGAATGTTGGCATCGTATCGATTATCGATACAGAAGAATAATTAATGTAAATTGACAAGAAAAGCTCTTCTGCTGTTCTCCACTGTTATTCAGATGTTGAGTGTGCCTTGATTTTAAAAATAAAGACACTCTTTGATTGAGGTGAAATCAATTTGTGCCGTCAGTGTACAGGAAGCCGACTGAGGGAAATATGAATAATGCATGAATGTCGCCGCGGATTCGACTGGGACTCGATCGACCCGCTCAAGACAATCGAACAAATCCAAGTCGTTCCCTCTTCATCCCAGAAACATCGTAACTCCGACTCAAGGGCAGATATGATTTCCCATATAATTGCCGTGTAGATTGTGGGGCAGGCAGAGCTCAACATGGTTTGCCGTGTTCGATATTGTCGGCCGGCGCGCTCCGCTGTGCAGTGCGCCGGGCGTGACGTGTACAGCGAGATTACGACACGACCAACATGGCCATGGCCTTGACTGCCATTGCTGCGGCTGTCAAGTTCAAGGACAAGAATAATACGAGAGCGAGAGAGTAAAAACCGAGCCGAGACGGAAATACGTGGAGGATCTGAAAGCGAGAGTCGTCAAGCGCAACGGATTCTTCAATCTTGAAAGAGTTTGATCTTTAAATCACCGAGGGAAAGAGAAGAGTTTACGGGGTTTGAACCCAACATTGCTGTTTCTACCCAAAACTCTTGCGCTACGAATTCCTTTGAGACGATGCCAATTCAGAGAGCCAAAAACAATGTTGAGCGCCGGCACGAAACAATCATGATGCCGTCGTACATCCTTGTCGCGCCGGCACGAAACAATCATGATGCCGTCGTACATCCTTGTCGCGCCGGCACGAAACAATCATGATGCCATCGTACATCCTTGTCGCGCCGGCGCGAAACAATCATGATGCCGTCGTACATCCTTGTCGCGCCGGCACGAAACAATCATGATGCCGTCGTACATCCTTGTCGCGCCGGCACGAAACAATCATGATGCCGTCGTACATCCTTGTCGCGCCGGCGCGAAACAATCATGATGCCGTCGTACATCCTTGTCGCGCCGGCGCGAAACAATCATGATGCCGTCGTACATCCTTGTCGCGCCGGCACGAAACAATCATGATGCCGTCGTACATCCTTGTCGCGCCGGCGCGAAACAATCATGATGCCGTCGTACATCCTTGTCGCGCCGGCACGAAACAATCGTGATGCCGTCCTACATCCTCGTCGCGCCGGCACGAAACAATCATGATGCCGTCGTACATCCTCGTCGCGCCGGCACGAAACAATCATGATGCCGTCGTACATCCTTGTCGCACCGGCACGAAACAATCATAATGTCGTCGTACATCCTTGTCGCGCCGGCACGAAACAATCATGATGCCGTCGTACATCTTGAAGATGATGCCGTGGTCGCGGTTCTGCAGGACACCTCGTCCTTGTCGCGCCAATCTTACATCCGAGTATATTCGCACTCTCTCTCTCTCTCTCTCTCTCTCTCTCTCTCTCTCTCTCTCTCTCTCTCTCTCTCTCTCTCGCTCTCATAATCAGCCAGGTATTGACGTACTTTGTTGCCTTGAAAAGATCAGGATTACGATCTGATTCAAAAAGTTTTATTTTGCAGGGAAGATAATGAGAGGAACCGAATTAATTAACTTGGTTATTTAGACTTGTTTTATCCCATAGCCGATCATTTCGTTCAGCCGATGAACGAATACATGCGAAATTCTGGATTTTGATGTTAAACTTGAAAACAAAAATATTATTTTTAATGTATTATTTGCCTTCCTACTTCAGCTCATACAAGTGGCCGGCGTCTCGAATCTCGATGTTTTTGAAATGACACGATCGTGTCTCTTGTATTCCGAGCATAGCATTTCAATGTAAACATTTTGTCGAAATGTGAACCCGGACCTCCGGTGTCACTTGCAATGGAGGTACTCCTTGTCGAACGTCGCTTCGTACCGTGGCGAGCAGTCGTGGATGCTCACTGGAGCCAATACTTGTGCGTTGCGTTCATTATCCGATGCAAATTTGTCACTAGAATTTATTCTATGCATGTCAATATTCTTCTAACATTGCGCACGATTTTGAAATATATGGTCTACATTTAAATTATCCAACTTCTATCTCTCCAAATCCAATCTACCGAACTTTGCTGGAACTCGAATATCCGATGCACGCGCTCATAACTTTGAACATGAACCCCCAAGGGCCTCAACTTTCTGCAAGGGCCATGTTTTCAGGTCAAATTATGTCGGTTCCCGCAATTCCTCAGTTTTGGATTAAGCTACGGTTAGCTTAAGCTCCACTTCAAAAAACTCAGTGTATTACCATACCTCAGCTTAAATTAACCTCAAGCTACATTTACTGCAGTTTTTAAAGATATACCGCAGTACATAATGGTAATAAACCACATTTCCCGAGTGAAAATGAAGATTAAACTGAAGATTTATGGCCCCTTATGCGTTTTTAATGTGCGCCAATTTTGTATTTTTGTTACATGCAACGAAACAGCATTATTACGATTCCGATTACGTAGGTACAAAAATGTAAAGTCTGACCGCGAGTCTGACTAACTCTGCTTTATGCAAAACTCCCTGCTTCTATGTGCAAACTTGTTTCGCAGCAAGATACTGTTTGTGATTAAAAGCTGCATTTAGTTGACACACAATTCGCAAAAATAGATGCAATATTTTGTAAGCACTTGATATTTTCAGTAGTATTTGATTTGTCTAATTTTCTTGCGAATAGGGTTCCCCTGCTAAACTCATGATTGACAAGATCTTACTGCAAGATGTTTTAGCAGGGAAGAGCCTGCAGTCATTTGGATGCATTTGAGAAGAAAGAGAATGCTTTTCAACTATCAGCAATTTCATCTCAGAAACGCGTTTGGAAAAGCAGTGGTATTTATTGTCCGATGTTACGAAATATTTTTGAAAGTTTGATTTAATTCTCTTATAGTTCAGTTTCTAATGACAATAACAAAAATTGTGGTCAAACCAGAACTCTGCCAGCCAATTTATAATTGTTGGGCAAAATAGTACAATATGAGTGCTACTCGTTTTTTGGGTTAGGTATACATATTTTTTAAAATTATTGTTTGAGTATGAAATATAATGCAACTAGGTTTGTTGTCTTACATGAATAAATCGAACATTCAGTCAGTACCATGTCCATTGGTCGACCACTGCCCCTCCGCTTTTGGTCCAACCCAAACCATTACAAGCCTGAGGTCTCTAGGGCAACACTGTGTCTCGACCTAAGAGGGCCCCTGCATGTTTTGATTCCACTCCTCTCGATGCTCGCTCACCTTGATCTCCACACAGCGACGTTTCCCGTGTTTTTATCAACTCTGCTTCAAGGTCTAGGTCCCTCCCTGGGTGATTCAATAGCTCGGCCTATTAGGTTACATCACATGCACATGCAGCGGGGAGAGCAATGCATTCAGCTCACGGCCTTTTTATGTTTGGTAGATTTTTAGCGAGTGTCATCACGGTACTCTTTTGGCACTTTCTCTGTGTGTTTGTTTTTTTCTTTTTGTAGTCAAACGCCAGAACAAACTATTCAACCGATCGATCTGAAATTGTGTACACTCACTAATGTTGTATGAGCGGTCTCGTGTAGGAGTTTTTGAACGAAAACATGTGATTAGTTGAAAGTAAAAATGTAACCGTTTGACCGATCAACTTAAAACTTTGCATGGTCATTGGAACCAACATTTTAGGTATTTTTGACAATGTTCAGACTAATCTGTCGTTATCTTCAAATGTTATTGACATTTTACGGACATGCTAATCTTGAAATATTTGCAAATTTATGCCAAGAATTTTCAGATATTTTATCACTGCACTCTTGACGCTTCTTGTACCTGTAAAGCGGAAGCGCAGAACCTTACGCATATCAAATCGCATGCAATACGAAGGCTCGCTTATCAACGCGGTACAGTCAAGGAGGTTGTAGGGTTTATATTTTGGGTGCAGTAACAGTACACAGAGCGTTTTCCTAGTATTATCAGCAGGCCTGGAATTCAGTTTCTAACACTAAAACTGATTTGTAAAAATGAGCGTGACAGTGGCACTATCTGGTGGCAGAGATTGGATGAACTACTTGTGTTGATCTCGCCCAGCATCCCGCATATCTCGTACCGATCTTGTAGTAGTTGTATAATAGTTTCTTGTTGATAAGGATGAAACTAGAGTTATAAACTAGTTTAATAAGTTTGCTGATAAGGGGATGTAAATAAAAATAATCTCGGATCTAGTGCAGTAATTCAACTCAGTGATCCTTACCGAGAAGTCGTCAATAATTGATAGAGGCTCGTGATGAAAGAGCATACACACACACCATAGAAGCCTCAAAATAATCTCCCTGAAGAATAAATACAAGTTATTACTTAGTACTGTATACCTACTGTGTCATTATCATAATTTTATTTTATTTAATTTTATAGCAATTTAGATTTAGTTGGTTGGTTACATGAAAGATCAACAAATACAATAGTATCTTTACTTGTTAAATGTTCGCCATTTTGTTCTAAAAGACAAAATAATAAATATAATAAATATCGAGATCGTTATACACCTGACTGTGACTGTGAGTGAGTGATGACCAACGAAAGCAACAATGAACAAATTAGACTCTATTGTTGGCGTGTAAACTTGGCATCGCTGTCCTTGTTCGCTAGTACAGTCTGTCAAAATTAAATACACCCCGTTTAATGATGAATAATCCCAGAGTCCCAGAGAGAAATGTATTTTAATATTTCGATGTCGTGTTGATATGCTATAACTTGGGATGATTCTGCCGACACATCTGATGGAAACCTTGGGATATGATCCATTATAACTCGTATGCAAATGAATCGATGATTATTCGCCGCTTTCATACAATATGGTGAGAGAAACAACTCAAGTGAAAACCTGTAATGTTCTGGCTATCGGTCAACAAGATAAGTTTATTTTTACTCTTTGTATTTTGGCAATTCCACAGCGGACGGAAACAGATTCGCGAGTTCTAATCATGTAATAGCCGCGACCTTGAGTGGACCATGTAGCAACAAGTAGCTGCGCGGTTCGACTCTCGGCGAGGACAGAAACAGATGATCCAGTAGATCGCTTTCAAATCTTCTTTGCTTAGCATTTTCAACACTTTCAACAAATAAGTAGTGTGTATATATTGCCTGTGTGAAGTTGATTCATTCAGATCTAAATGTATTGAAGAACTCGGGAATTTTCGTTTTAAAAGTAAAATTTAAAAGTACCTAACTGTAATTTGGTGACCGAATAAGTTGAAAATTCGTAAAATATGATAATGTTGGATTTGATGACCTTGCACATCTTTCATTGGAACATTTTGCAACCAACGCCTTTCATGGTATCCCATGAGCATAAAAATAAAAGAAATCTAGAAATTTAGAAAATTGAAGAAAATTAAAACAGAATAGACCACATTTTAAATTATCTAGATAGCTCTGCTTTTCGAAAAATTTCATATGCAGTACCGTGATTCTCATATCTATTAGTGTTTTTCAACAATGGATCATAACATGAATAGATATTAGGATCACGGTACTGCTTATAATTTTATTTGAAAAGCAGAGCTAGCTAGATAATTTAAAATGTGGTCTATTAGTTTGCACTCTTATTGCTACGCTTAGTTGTACGGTTATATTATACTATTTCTGTACCTCGAAGGTAGAAGGGCGGAAGTCAATTACAATGATTCTTGAGTTGAGCTCAAAAGCATGTAGTTCTGCGTTCATCCATTCATATTCATAATGGTGCCATGAGTCTTTGTGTAAGAGAACACTTCAATAACTGTATTTGTACACATCACTCAAGTAGCAATTTATAGAGCTTGATAATATTATTCCTAACCAAAAGTGTGCAACGCAAAATCGAGGTACAGATTTCCTATCTTGTTGTGCATTGCATATTTTGGATACTCTGCCCAGACCCTGCGTTATTGCGACACATGCTCACTACCCAAGATATTCATAACATCTTGCCACTTCCCCGCCTCAAGAACACAATCGAGTGGACTTCGCTTGAAGCCGCGATAACGCATGTGTCATGTTGACAAGCGACTTATCTTGCAGGTATCCATGATGGCCGAGGGTGGGTCGAGCGCCAGCCCCGCTACTGGCGCCATGCCGCGCATCAAGAAGGAGGACAACAGCAGCTTCCAGGCGTGCTCGCCGTCCAACTCCAGCATGTATTCGCCCACCACCACGGTCATCCAGAATGACGTCAGTACCACCCACCCACCCTCTTGTCCCGTCATATTGGTATCGATAGGAAGTTTGAAATAAGTCAACAGACGTTGTTGAATAATATACAGTGGAGTTACACAACAGAGAAAGAAGGAAGCACATTACAATTAACATTCTATTTTAATGCCATCAGATTTGAATTTGAAGATAACAGAGTAATAAACTAACTTTACAGATCTGTCAAACTGTTGCATTGCATCCCAATCCTTCACTTCTTTAAAATGTGTCAACAATTTATAAGACATTTAGATTATTTGATTCAACGTCAATGGGCTTCAAGATTGCTACTTTACAACCGCCTTCAGATAGCTCGCTGTTTGCTTAGCAGGAGTAAACAAGTGGAATATTTGTCTTCAGATGGAGTTCTGCGAGAGTCAGGATTCCCGGCGCTATGAGGTGGCCCAGGTTCGGTCCCCAGGCAGTCCCGACAGGCAGTATTGTTCATCCACAACCCAGCCTCTAGGCGACTCCCTGCTGGGCAGTGCTGAGGTAACAACACAACAGAGTACATGGATATCACGTACATTAATACTAAAAGCGAAGAGTGTGGTCATAAATCGACATTTTTTTCTCGTGTCCTTGCCAACTAAAAATATCATGTTGGGTGTATAAAAATAGGTAAATTGCCAGCTATTGATTTCCCACACCAGCTCTCCACAGGGCTGGTCGCGTTACCTTGAAGATGCTATCAATGCATCAATTCCACCGATTTGTGTTCCAACATAATTTGAAATTCAAACTAGATGACCTCCGCATCTTGCGCGGCGATTGTCACGCCTTGCAGCTGACGTCGACGACGTGACAGTGACAGAAAGAGGAGTTTCAAATGGAAACCGATCAGAATCACTCCCTGCAGGGTACAGGCTGTCTAGACGCGATCAACTCTTGGAATAAGTAATGCCAGCAGAGCAGTCAGGGCAGAGTGATGAATTGTGGGATTTCATGAGGAGTGAAAAATGGAGACATGTCGAGTGATGTAAATTTGTAACACAGTTCATTAGGGACTACTTTAAATATAAGATTTACATTTCGGCAGAGTAATTAATGCTGCACTGCAAGGGCGTATTCAGGGAAAGGGGCCGAGGGGGCCATGCCCCCCCCCCCCCCCCCGAAATCAGGGGTTCATCATAGAAAATAAGCACATTTAAAATAATATGTGAAAAAACACTTAAAAATAATCATATCATGTCAAAAACGTTCCAAAATGGTTAGAATTGAGTTAAAATTCCAAAAAATTTCCTGGGCTATGCGCCCCGGACTTGCATATCGACCAATTTTTGGGTATTTTGTAATTTACAATTCCCCCAAATAGCTATACACTGCGATTCAAAATTGCACCTAAGTGAATGACCTTCATCCAAAATTTTCTCTGGGGCGCCGCCCCCTAACCCCCTGTTTTCCACTGTTATTTTTCAAAATTATTAGTAATGTCCGGCCCCCCCCCCCCCCCCCCCCGAAATTTCATCCTGGATACGTCATTGCTGCACTGGAATGGTTCATTCTTAAAATAAAGTGATGTTAATTGTTATATGAATGGAACAAGCTGGTTACCATGGGCGTCGTCAGGGGGAGGGAGGGGGGAGGGGCTATCTCGATAATCATCTAGAAACAAAAATTCAGGGAAAGGGGGAGGATTTTTTGGATTTTAACATGATAAACACGAATTTAGGGCACTGATAGTTCCATATTTAACTTCAGGTAAAAAGTGTTAAAATAACACATGTAAATTGGGGATATAGGTTTAAGTATAATAATGCTGAATAAGTATAATATTCTCAACATAATATTAAATATGTATTACTCTTATACCATTTCATTTTGAAGTATTGTGCTGATATTGGTTCCAGAGAGGAAAACTCCCCCCCCCCCCCCCCCCCCCCCCACAAGAGATATCTACAGAAGTGATATCCTAATTTCTCCAGAAAGTCACCATTGTTGGCCAGTTATCTTGTGACAGAATATGGATGCTCCTCCCTCCACCATGTATTACCGTCGAGTGTATCCAAGCTGCTGTGATGTTCTAGGAGGGCATGAAGGAGGATCTACCACGGCGGCTGTGTCTAGTCTGTGGAGACGTTGCATCGGGATTCCACTACGGAGTGGCGTCTTGTGAAGCCTGCAAAGCCTTCTTCAAGAGAACCATACAAGGTATTCTTCAGGGTTGTTAATCTTGTAAGATGGCTCAATTAAAACAGGAAAATGACATTGATATCATTCACTTGCTCATGCAGTTCCGCTCTCCTTGTCCGATGCCTGTGATTTACTGTCAGTTCGTCATCACCAAATCTCCTTCTTCCAGACTTTCACCATGACGTCACTTAAGGTTTGGATCCATTTCCCATTCTTATACTTAGAATATCTTTAACTCCAATTTAGTATGGGAATCTTTGTCTGATGTATCACATGTAGGTACACTTGGCCAAACAAAACTTGAACGTTCAATAAATCTGATAGGCTGATAATGTAAGATCGCACGATCAGAAGTCAGTCTAAGTGATCTCATTGTTTCACTCTTGTAGGTGACCTCACATTTCAATGATAATAACAAGCTTTGATTGGTTATGGGACATGACCAGCAGTCATTCAAATTTGGTCAACGTTCAAGTTTTGTTTGGCCGAGTGTACATGTATGATCATCACATGTATGATTGTTTATGGATTTTTGAGTTCAATTTGATGCAAATGTCAATTTTCAACACAACATTGTAAACTATACATAAAAAACACTTCGTGTAAAAATACCAGCCAAGTCTCTTCTACTAAAAAAAATATATATGAAATCTAAAAATTCTGCACTGAAAAGTAATGATATCAAAAAATTTGCCAAGTCAAAACTTTATTTGAAAATCAAAAAATACTTGGCGCATCGTGTATATTAATAGCTTAGAAGTATAGGCCAGATATAAAATATTAATATACATAAAATATACAAACATATAGTATACCTAAAATGCCCTAAAAAATCGATGCGCCAAGTATTTTTTGATTTTCAAATAAAGTTTTGACTTGGCAAATTTTTTGATATCATTACTTTTCAGTGCAGAATTTTTAGATTTCATATATTTTTTTTTTAGTAGAAGAGACTTGGCTGGTATTTTTACACGAAGTGTTTTTTATGGGGATATCACTCCTTTTTTTAGTTTATTCTAACAACTTGTGACACATATGAAATGAACAATTACTAAATACTTTTAAAAAATCATCACCCTTTACAATTTCGTTACCACTAATGAATAGCAGCGTATGGTCCTAAATAATTGCTTTAAATGATCTTTCACGAGGAATAGGTTTCATTCCAATCAGTCAACCCAGTTCCGAGATATGGAAACACTTCGGTTTTCAAAATGGCTGTTGAACTTTCTGCAATGCCACATAGAATTTATTTCTATAAATGATGTGTATCATTTTAAGCTTTCTGAATATGTATTTATTGTATAGGAGGGAATTATAATAATTTATACATTTAAATGACGTCATTTCCGGTCTCATAAATAGGACAATTCTATTTGTACTGTTCATATTCCATAGAGATGGCCATCCGAATCGTTTGGCGCTAGTTTCATACCGATTTGTCTACCAGTTTTTGAGATATGACGTTACTTCCGGTTTAAAAATGGCGGCTGAAATCTCTGACCCCTTGAAGTATATTTGAAACATGATTACAATTTTATAAGCTGTCTCAAATAGTATATTTATTGCATCAAAATAAAAATTTGTGAGATTATTAAAATGTGTGACGTCATTTCCGGTTAAGGTATGGGAAACTGCAAATATTATTGATGATAATACATAAAGTTGACCGTCTAAATTGTTTTGCGCTGGTTTCGTTGAAATCTATTTAGCCGTTATTGAGATATGATGTCACTTCCGGTTTCAAAATGGCGGCTTCCGGTTGGTTTTATAACAAGTCACATGAGACGTCAAAAGTACATACGTTACATAAATATCAAAATAATCGGATCAACCTTTGTTGCCAAAAAGCCAATCGATGTATTTCAAATTTCATTACGTCATTTCCGGTTTCTTTAACATAATGTTTAGTCTTTTGCTACTTATCATGCATATAGATGACCGTCTGGATCGTTTGGCGCAATTTTCGTTCCAATCGGTCCAGCCGTTGACGAGATATGACGTCACTTCCGGTTTCAAAATGGCGGCACAAAAAATTCATGGGGTGAAGGTTAAATCAGACGCCAAAAGTGCACACGTGGTAAAAATGTGGGATCAATCGATTCAGCCGTTTAGGCTGTGGCCTGTTTACCGGATTTAAATTCCAGGAGACTACTACTACTACTACTACTACTACTGAGATTATTATTATTATTATTATTATTATGAAAACCGCCCTAAAACACTGTTTTCACGGCCCTCCAGCGCGCAAAGGGCGTAACCTATTGTTCCCAAATTTGGTATATGTTGTAGGGTGGGCCTTAGCTCGAAATTAAGATATATCGCAACAATGTGAGATTTTCCAATTTTAAGATCCAGTAGGCCGAAAATGCCACTTTGATGCTTACAGTAAAAGTGGGTTTGCTCCAGCCTTTTTAAATGAGTGTGTGCGCGCGCCGTACGACTTGGCTGGCGTGGAGCAACCGCTCCACTAGATTTAAAATATACATGTAATATTCCATTTGATCTACATCTTTCATAGGAGTAAATTTTAAATACATCGGTACACATTTTAGAAAGAAGGCTGACTGGAAAGAAAAAATATTGTGCCATATCTGCCAAACCTTGGTACAATTTAAAAATTAATCGCCATCACCTAATACTACTACTTAGGGCCGGTATTACCATTAGTTTAAGCTACGGTTAGCTTAAGCTCCACTTCAGAAATCCTTGTGTATTACCATTACTTCAATTTAATTCCACCAGCGCTTATTTCCTCAGTTTAAAATAACCTCAGTCTACATTGACTGCAGTTTTTTTAAGCTATGCCACAGTACTTTATTGTAAATTTGTAATACACCACATTTCTCGAAGTGGAGCTTAACTAAACTGAAGATTAAACTAATGGTAATATGGCCCCTTACTGCCTTACCTTCCACAGATATTTTCCTCAATTCGTTATTCATTCATAAAAGAAGAAGATGCCTTTGTGGAAATCATTGCAAAATTTGCATGTGACACACCATGTTGAGTATTGATGCCAAGAGAAAGACTCATGTGAATGTGGTAACGATGTTTGACTGTGATCTTCCAAAGAGAAGAGCATACAAAATGTTTGTGGTCATTTGTGATGAAGCTAATTTTTTTTTTTACCTAGAAGCAGATCTTATACTTTATGACATTCTTTTTCTTTCACACACATTTTTTCTTATACACTGTTTCAATTTTATTAATTCTTGTAATATTGCTATCTTCAATACAATTGTATATCATATTTTATACTACAATACATAATGAATGAAGTGACTTGCTTGTCGGCAGGCAATATCGAGTACACTTGTCCGGCGGCCAATGACTGTGAGATCAATAAGCGTCGACGGAAAGCTTGCCAAGCCTGCAGGTTCCAGAAGTGCCTGCAGATGGGGATGCTGAAGGAGGGCGTGCGACTGGACCGAGTGAGGGGCGGACGGCAGAAGTACAGGCGCAATCCCGAACTTCCGTATCAAGCCATCCAGATACCCACCAGTAAACCCACAACGTCGCTCCAAGGTGATGATCCAGTGCCCTAAACGGCTTTTAATTTTCAAATGAAAATCAACTTATGCTATTTAGTACTAATACCAGTTTAGATATCACCTATTTAGTCTGGGCGAAGTCTATGATGGGAGAAAGTGCGCAAAATGAGTGTACATTGTATTTTAAATACTTTTTTATGTTCTACACTGATACTGACCTTCCTTTGTGCTTGCAACATTGTTAGGTGTACTTGAATTGTATTGCATGACTGGAGAAGTATGTACAGTGTTCGTACTGTGTTTCTCATAAGAGCACAATGTATAAAACAGTAGGAACACTTGGAGGCGGGTGTACATACCTACATATTTGATTGCATTTTACAAGGTACCTGTTACTGGTATTACAAGCATTAGGTATAGGTATACCTTTAGGCATTAAGTATTACATGTAGTAAATACCTTGTAAAATGCAATCAAAATAAATAATAATAGCAACTGCGAAAATCTGACACATCTTATACCTACATATGTACGTAGTTAGGTATCTAGAATGATTACCTATTTATTATTTTCCAATTATCTGCCAAAAATTGATATAGTATCACAGAACTCAAAATGCTTAGAAGATGTATGTTCAATGTATTGTTACCCAGAAATAAATGCTTTATAATTTTAATTTACTTTTTTAAAGATGGATAAATGTAATATTAAGTCATATAGAAATCGTCGGCTTAGTACTTATTTGTCCTATATCCACTTTTTGAAAATTTTGAGTTAGGCATTGGATATAGCTCATTGATGCACCTTTAATACACACATAACATAAAAATACTAATTTTCAAGAAACCTTCAATTTTTGGGCTATTTGCTTCTAGGTGGAATTTTGAAAAATTTCTAAAAATGCCAAAATTTTTCTCAAATAGGGTACTTTTTGATGTAGATTTAATTCCCACTTAAACTTAGTTCAAATGTGATAGAAAGTAGACATTGTCTTTTGCTTCTTTACTCTGCGTTTTTTTAAATTTTAAATTTTAAGAAACAAAAAATTTTAAAAAAAATTATTTTTTAAATTAAAAAATTTACAATTTTTTTTATCTTAAAATATAATAAAAGGGTGTTACAAATACGAAGGAATGCTTAAAAAGTTAAAATTTATCTCCTTCTGAACAAAAACTACGTAAAAATTGGATATAGGACAAAATGCGTAACAAATATTTCGTTCCCATGACTTTCTGTGTCCTATATCCAAACGGGGGTGCCCTTTATTGGGGTAATTAAGAGTACGGGGTAGAAAAATACTACTGGATATTATTCAAGACATCCATAAGAATAATTGATATTTTTTCTGTTACATAGATTAAGTAGTTTTGCCGTGAGAATGAATTCAATCTTTAAACCTCATTATCTCCGACTAGCAAAAAGCGGATATAGGACAAACAAGTACCAAGCCGACGAAATAGTAATAAAGAATTCAGTCTTAAATAAAGCTTTATGATAATTAATATACAACAATGAATACCACCATTTTTGTTTTAATGTACCTAAGCTGACAAAATAAAGATACTTGAACTTGAACTAAAATTATGATAATAATAATGTAATAAGTAATAACACTTCCCCTCACTCCAAATAAGCTATAAATTTTCAATGTCACGTGCAATTGTCTGATGTGTGACGTCATGTGGTCAACAGAGAACAAGGTGCTGGAGGTGTTGGCTGCGTGCGAGCCCGACATGTTGGTGGCGTCACATGACCCTGCTGTGGAGCCGCAGCATCGCATCGTCAGCGCTCTCAGTGATCTCTACGACAAGGAGCTGGTCAGCATCATCGGATGGGCCAAGCAGATTCCAGGTACATCATACGGGTGGATTCATACTTGTAGAATGTAATACCGGGTGGCGTAAAAAAAATAACCCTGATTGAGAGGTCACTATATCGAAACTATTATAGATAGGATTCTGAAATTTAGACACATAGTATTAGAAAACATACCAAAATTTAATACATGCAAGTTTCAAAAACATTACTAAATTGTATAAAAAAAGTTACAGCTGTTCAAATTTGGCTGTCAAAAAATTGATTATACGGAGCTCAAATAGCGCGAGTCCAGAAAACTTCCAATGGCCGGGTTTCTTCCAAACTACGTACGATATAAGCTGAAAATTTCAAATTATATTGAAAATATATTAAGATTGATCCATTTTTTTTTACTACCAAATTTGAACAGCGGTATGTTTTTTATTATGTGTCCAAATTTCAGAATCCTTTCTGTAATAGTTTCTACAAAGTAACCTCTCAATCAGGGTGATTTTTTTTTTGCGCCACCCGGTATAATAGTATGGAGGAGCAGAAGAAACCTAGTTCTATCCAATGACAAAAAAAAAATGAAATCATACAGCATCAAACAAATTATATACAACTAGCAAAAAATCAATGAACTAATGTCCAAATCTAGAAAATCTAGATCTTGTGGTTGGATGGAGTTTTTATGTGGTCATTGATGTCCGACCTACCGCCGTGAGCTATTGACAGTATTGTCTCGCAGACCATGCACTTTATTTCGTGGTCATTATCAGTTTTTACCTTTTTCATAAACACAAACTCTTTCTTTAAAGTCTCTCTAACATAACTTCATGTTAATGATATTTCAATGAAACTTCCATCATTTTACAGATAAGAATACGCTGATTCCAAATATACCATAAAAAAATAGGCTAACCACATTAATTTCCGAGATATACAACTTTTAAAATTGCAGTTTTAACCACAGTGTTATATGGTTGTCTCTGCTGGAATGGAAATGTTAGGATTCAACTAGGTCTGAGGGGCAATGCTTCTAATGACAATTCTTTGGGAATAATGTTTTTGAATGTAAAAAAATCTATGCTTTGCGAATAAAATATAATATGGATACCTCACCACATTAAATTTCGAGATATGTACGATTTTCGTGTATTTTTTTTTCTCCTCGAGCATAGCGAGCCAATGAGAATGGTGATCTAAAATAAGCGAGCCATTCAGATTGCACTTGGGCGTGGCTTAGCTGTTGGTCACGTGACCATTTGTTAGAGAGACTTTAAGTCTTCATTAAATTTGCACTTCCTCCGAGGAGCCATATGTAAAAGTTCTAACAAGTAACAATAATATCACAGACAGATGAATGACACACATGAATGATGAATCACAGAGAGATGTGACCGCTGTAGACAAAAGTTCCATCTAGCGCCGTTAGAGTGAACTACCTGGTGGGACATTTTAAGTGGCAATTTCAAAACCGGGACAAATGAGCCGTTTCGCAAAGGTTCTCGGGACACCGGGACAAGAGCATTAAAAACGGTACTGTACCGGTAAAACCGGTACGTATGGTCACCTTAGTCTTCCACTTTGCACATCCCTTCACAAGTCATAGCAGTAGGGATTATGGAATATTCTATTATTGCAGATCAAAGTTTTTGATTATTAAATGGTACAATTTTAGGTTTCACCGAACTATCCCTAAACGACCAAATGCGTCTACTTCAAAGTACTTGGGCTGAGATTCTAACGCTGACCTTCACGTACCGGTCACTGTCTTTGACCGGCAAGCTGAGATTTGCATCGGACTTCACACTCGACGAGAAACAAGCCCGAGAATGTGGAGCAATTGAACTCTACCAGCAGGTAAGAATATCCAGTGTTATAAACTGTAAGTAATCAGTTTGGTGGAAAAATGTTGTAAAATTCTTTGTTTTGGGGCATTTTTGGGAGATCCTCATTAATGGATTGAAACTGAATTAACTCGATTAATGCTATTGTATGTTCACCTATTTTAGGAGCCATATTACCATTAGTTTAATCTTCAGTTTAGTAAAACTCCACTTGGGAAATGTGGTGTATTACTTTTATGTACTGTGGCATTGCTTTAAAAACTGCAGTCAATGTAGACTGAGGAAATAAGCTCCGGAATAAAATTACAGTACTATATAATACTGCACATTATAATATAGGTAGGTAATACTACACCACATTTCCCAAGTGAAGTTTTACTAAACTGAAGATTAAAACTAATCTTTTTTAAACTAAAAATGTTTAGATTAAACCATAATTAAACTAAACTAACAAATCCCTTCAGTTCACTAATAACCGGATCAATAGAGTACTAGAGTGCCACGCCCCCTAGGTACTTCCGGAGTCTTTTTCAAAATCCTCTTATGGAAAATAACATGGGGACTTACTTTGATTGCTGGTCATTTGTAAACAAAACAAAGTTAAGAAAATCCTAATACACCACCATTAACTTCAATCTTTCATTTATAATATTATGTCGACACATCTCTTCAAATATATACCATAGTTAATCTGTTTAAGTTATTAAACAGCTCCAAAGTGCGACGTTGCAATCTACGTCAATAATAAATTGTAACGCGGCGCAGCGCGATGTTCTGGGAAGCGAGTTGGCAACTGCGACTTTACAAAAATGAAAAACAAATGAAACAATTTTCAACAATGATGCCAGACCTTGCACGTCAATTTTCGATTGTTGACGAAAAGTAAACAAAACTGAAGTATTTCTGTGTTCCTCGAGTTTATACACTGAATCAAGTTCATATTATAGTTATTTTAATTTCAGGATACCATAAAACGAGATGTAATGAGCTGTTGAAATGTAGACTGACAGTTCATTGAATTTACATCTTGCACCGGTGTACACTTTCGTGACGTCATATGCTGTGTAGTGTGTTGTTTAACTTGTAACAGTTTAAATTTGGTATATATTTGAAGAGATGTGTCGACATAATATTATAAATGAAAGATTGAAGTAAATGGTGGTGTATTGGGATTTTCTTAACTCTGTTTTGTTTACAAATGACCAGCAATCAAAGTTAGTCCCCATGTTATTTTCCATAAGAGGATTTTGAAAAAGACTCCGGAAGTGCCTAGTGGGCGTGGCACTCTAGTACTCTATTGTTGCAAATTTGGTATGTGACCTTGAGTAGGCCTATTCTTACCTATTTCTATTTCTCCATTTCCCAACAATGTGAGAATTCCCTTTATTGAGATCCAGTTGTGCAAAAATCACATGTTATAACATGTGTGCACCAGCACCACAGTGTTTGTAGGTGTACTGGTGTAGTGTAACTGTAGTGTCAAGACTATAGGCACCGAGTGTTCGCCACGAGTGAGAGAAATTAGCAACATTTGTGGGAAGATCGTCAACTGTTTTATTTCTCATTGGCCGTGACCTAGCAACCGATCAGATGTCAACAAATGTACTCAAAATATTTCGGAATCAGAACTTAGTCGCGCAAATTAATATTGTGATCAGATTTAGTGAAATTGTGAACACTTTGTTGTTAATATTTTGTAGGCGAATAATCATTAGATAAACTTGTGTAAATTTTAAGAATTGATAATGCGTAATATGTGCAGCAACATAACATATAACTGCAGCGACTTGGACGCCTTGCCAAAAGGTAAGCTTCCTTCCCACAGATTAGGTGGCTCTGTCTGTACTTTTGCAGTGCCATCTGTTGTCTAAACACGCTGCCTATAATGGCTAATTGAAAATGCTTGAAACCAGTTCTATTTTTTGTGCTCTGCTGCACAGTTAAATGCCCTTTGCTTCGACCATACCTTTTTATTATTATGTGTCTTTATTTGCATTGAAATTATAGGTACAATACAATACAAACAGGCGATATTCAGACATTGGGCCTGATCTTCCATATAACCTTTACTTTACCTATACCTAATAATAATATCTATGAATACATAACAATTTGTAGCACTCAGTAATTGACTTAGATTAAATAAAATAAAATTAAAATTAAATAAATACTAAACATAAGAAAATTTGAGATACTGGAATCAAGTAATATAATATTATCCTAATATGGATAATAATAGTAGGTAAAAAATATAAAAATATCTTAATTATTTGTAGGCAGTACATGTACATTGTTATAATGTTAATAATGATGAACAGTCAGTCGATAATTCAATACAATGCCATGAATAACAAGAATAGCAAGTAAAAATAAATTGACATATATAAGACAGGCCAGAGAGGTCTTTTATATTTTGGCAACTCTTTTAGGACTATTTTTTTCTCTTGTCCTCTCAGCAATAAAGCTTTATATTCAGATTTAAAAATTAATACGGACGAGGTATCTTTTAAGGTTGATGGTAAATTATTCCATATCCTCGGTCCATTGATAGAAAAAGAAGAGGAGGATACAGAGTTGTGATGATTGAAAACCAGGTTATTATTTTGTCGTGTATGGTGATTATGTAAATCTCTAGAGAGTTGAATTTTATCATAAAGATAGGCTGGTGACTTGGTATTTATCAATTTATGCATAAAAGTTGCAAGATGTAGTATTCTGCGGTTTTCCATGTTTAACCAGCCAAGTTTGATAAGATGAGGAGAGATCTGTTCCCTGAAGGGTGTATTTAATATGAAACGTACACATGAATTCTGTATTTTTTGTATGCGCTGGGACGTGGTTTTGTTTATTCCCATGTATACTGCATCACAAAAGTCAAAAATCGATAGAACTAGAGATTCAGCAAGAAGTTTCTTAGTATTTATAGGTAAGTATTTCTTAAATCTGTTGAGGTATCTAATAACACCGAAAGCTTTATTGCAGCACTTATCTACATGAACCTTCCAGGTCATATCCGTATCGAACCAAACACCTAGATTCCTGGCATTATCAACCTTTTTGATGACTACCTGGCCTAATCTCACCATTTGGTTGATGTCATCGATTTTATCTAGGGCCTTTACACTGTTTGGCTTACCTAAAGGTACCAATATTGACTTTGTAGGGTTAAGTCGTAGGCCATTTTTTTTAGAATAGATCTCAATTGAAGCCAAGTCTTTGTTGAGCTCCTCTATGCTTTTGAGAATGTTTTTGACATCATTACATGAGATAAATAATTGTAGATCATCTGCATATTGGCAGACTTTGGTATGATCTACCAAATCTACCTGATTCTACCTGATACCTCAAATCTACCTAAATAATCTACCTGATTATTTATTTGTTTGCATTAGCAGTACCAAAGATAATTAAAGCAGGAAGATGTTTCATGTAATGTTAAAATCTGTCTGTGAGAATTTGCGAAAAAAATCAAAGTCCCATGTCTCATAATAAACCTCACCAATAGGAATCCTGCTCGTGACGTCACAGTGGTAGAAAAATGGAGGCTGCTATGGTAGGGGAAATGTGTCAAAGCTCTAAATAATAGCAATAAATCATATTTATCAGATGAATATTTAACTTGAACATGTGTAAAGATAAATATTGCGTATTATTATTAGCTTGTACTTACTTAAATATCTTTCTTTCACAAGTAATCACTCAAAATATGAGATTTGGATTGCCGCTGTCAGATTTGTTTTTCCCTATACTTTTGTATAGGTTACTATGGCAACCTTTTCTCATGCAGGATGCCTATACACGGCAGAGAGATATATATAGATATACACTTACACTATAGCAGAGGTATTCTCACTCCACCAATGAACGTGAAGCCTTTTCGACATGAGAAATAATTGGGGTACCCGGCATCGTTAGCGCATATATCAGCACTAGTGGTAAAAATATGAACTAACTGCTAAATTTACCCATTGAGCCGTCGTTGCATTTATATGCTATGCACGATCTTCTTTTGTTTTATATCAGATATTTACAATTAAACTATAAAACTATTAAATATCGTCAAATAACAACTATTCTGCGTGCCAGCAGGCACATCAAGTGTAAACTATGAATAGACAACATTTTAAATTATCTAGATAGCTCTGCTTTTCGAAAAATTTCATATGCAGTACCGTGATTCTCATATCTATTAGTGTTTTTCAACAATGGATCATAACATGAATAGATATTAGGATCACGGTACTGCTTATAATTTTATTTGAAAAGCAGAGCTAGCTAGATAATTTAAAATGTGGTCTATTAGCGGTTGAGCCATCGTCAGGGATTGGTCATCAAGTAGTTTACTCTTCACGCTATAGACGTCGCTTAAATCACCAGGGCCACCCAGATTTCCCCAATCACAGGGTCTGAAAAGGCTTCACTGCGGTCAATGTTATCGGTATAGGAGTGAGACAACCGTCTCTACTAGTATGAATGTAGTAATGATGTCCATGAATCTTGGCCTATAGATGTCTCTGATTCATATATGTCTGTCTCTCTCCCACTCATGTTATTGGACTTCAAAACCCTCAAATACAATGTTGCAATATCTATCTAATACAATTCACAGTTTACCTTGAAAAGTCCAAGCTGGTTCTGAAGTTGCTTCAAGTTCTATGGCTCTGGTAATCGTCATTGACTAATTAAATGTAACTTTTCATATACACAATTTCGAGCTGAATCAAGTGCAATTGAGCTCATGTCAAATCGTTATGTATTGAGAGAGAAATTAAATAAAACCTAAGTTTTCATGGCAAAGAAACTTTTGTTTGCTATTTTTAATTTTAGCTGGCCATGGAATATTTCATAAGAAAATGCTGGTAGAGAACGTTAAAAACAGTCCATGCACCTTGAAATCTTGAAATGCAGTGCTGCCAGAATGATCCCCAAACACAGAGACATCTATTGGTGAGGTTTATTATGAGACATGGGACTCTGTTTTTTTTCGCAAATTCTCAAACATGAAACATCTTCTTGCTTTAATTATCTTTGGCAGTACTATGCATTCAGTATATTTTTAACTTGTTTACTCGAAGTCGAGGAACTTCAAACATTGGATAGGTAACTGGGTTTAAATTTTATATTTCTTTCACATAAGTCTTATCTCTAAATTTATGGCAATGCACAAGTTGTGAAAAATGTCATGATGGGGCCCAAAATTCAAAATCTTGTCACTTCATCCCTATAAAATTAGCAGTAGGTACCTACCCTAGTAAAAATTGAGCTAAATTTTTATTATTAGGTACTATTAACAATCTCACTGACACTTTATTTCTGCTAAGATCTTGTAAGTTTGTAAACTTTCCTCGCACTGATTCCGTAGTTCTTAGCTCCGGCGTCTGACTCTCGTGGACATGTTTCAGTGCACACAGATTGTGGAGAGGATTGGCCGACTCAGCATTGCCAAGGAGGAGTATTTGCTGATGAAGGCTCTCGTCCTGGCCAACTCGGATGTACACATGGACGAGTGCGTCTCCCTGAAGAAGTTTCGTGACAGTATCTTAGCAGCACTGCAAGACTGCGTTTCAGTCATACGGTAATCATTACATGCCATTACTAGATTACGATACATACATGGTTCTTGATCTAGCATTTTCTTATATTTCTGGGGATTTTACATAAAGGTTCATCCTTTATTATCAATTACGAAATACCTGTGTACAAAAATTAGATAATGTTTAATTTGTTTTTATTTAAAGATTAATCTAACACACAATTAGGCCTATAATTTTTTGCATCTTCAAGGGGTACAAACAGTACGTAGTAAATAACATTGCCCTTTCTATCCTCTATTTCTCCGAAATTAGCTCCGTAATTTCACCATTACTTCATTTTCATACAGAAAAGAGAATTCAGTACTACAATATTTTAAATCTTCGATACCTGATGACTTCTATCTTCATTAGATTGAATTATAATTATTCCAGCTACATATCCATTTATTACAAAATTATAGTTAGTTACACCAATCAAAATAAACAAACTTTGGTGCCCATTTTGGAATATTACAGCCGTTGACCTTGACACAGAATTCAAATCCTTTTGTTTTGGAATGCTCTGTGGGACAGCTGCAGTGAAATTAGATGACTCCGGCTTAGACTCTCCTTCATGTTGCTCTGTTCCTTTCAGACCAAACACTTCACTGTACCACATGCACCACTTGTTGCTGTGCCTACCAGCGTTGCGACAAGCCGACAGCGTCATCCGTCGCTACTGGAGCTCGGTACATCGGGACGGCAAGATCATCATGAATAAGCTTTTCGTAGAGATGCTAGAAGCTTGCTACCGATAGACATCCACAACAAACAGTTTGCTTTATATTCTATTATGTGTGGAGAGAAACTCTGTCACTAGTGCAGTCTCCACCGAGATATTATTCGTCGCTGCGTACAAATTATTTAAATTCTACTGCCAGTAGATACACGTTATATATACCTATACGTAGGTAGTCTCATTATTGATTCACAGTACTTATAATTGTGAATAATAATTGGTGAATCACATCTAGGTAGGAATAGGACATTTTGTTAATTTAGTATCTAACAAATCACCTTGCAATCAGTGTACATCATTTATTTATCTTTTAAGTAATCATTTTCTTTACGCAAAGACATCCTGTAAGATACTGTCTGTCCACATAATGATGGAAAGCACGAAAAGAACATTATAGAAGAGACTTGCATTACATTATACAAAACTAATTGTAGATCTGAGCTTGCAGTTACATGCATGAATCTATCTCATTGAGTAATACTATTTTACTTTGTACTAAGTAAACAATATTTGGTTTCAACGGGTCTCGACAGCTATGTAAACGGAAGGCATGTGAACTCAGGGCCTCAAGACTGAAGGGAGAAGAACACTAACCAACAAGAAGTGAAGACATGAAGTGTTACTTTGAAGATACAATAAGCAATCTCGCTTGGTTGTGGCACGTGTTGTTTGCTGTGGTGGTGGTCATAATGAAGACGCGGAACTTTGTGGCGGTAATTAGTGATAGGTGGCAATAACCGTTGCTTTCAATTTATATCTACGATTCTTTGCCAGCCAAGAAGTTGGCATTCTTGGCTTGCCGTGGCTCTACTATTATTAATTCTCTTGATAATAATTTGCCATTGGAAATTATATAATAATAATAATAATAATACATATTTGGGATAATAGATTATGAGGTTGGGATATTTTCATTTTGAGTTTTGTATAGATACTACATAAAAGACTGATTGAGGGAATTATGTATCAAAATTTGATGTTGGGCAGAAGAAACGATACGTAGTTGAAACCTTCATCGATTTTTTTATTCTTCCACAAGAAATAAAAAACATTATGTTATTTCTTTTTCAAAGACTGTTAAGTTGTAAATCTTTGCGTTCTGTGTTGTTATACTAAACATAAAACAATAATTTTCATTCATATTTATTGAATTGTGATAGCACTTTCTTACCTTCTTAGTACATTACTGTCAAAAAGAAAGCTGATTGAGTTTTATTTAACATATAGGAAGTACATAAATTAGGTGTATTATTATTATCATCTTGTTTTGATTTATCAATAGCTCATGTAATGTGGTGGGCACTTACTTGAGCACTAATAATATTTTTTTGGTTTTCATACGTATTCTTGCGTGTTATAATGAAATAAGTAATAACTGTTTTGCACAGAATTTATCACGGAAAGATGGGTGCAGCCCAACGTCTATACAATACTCTCTTCTAAAGGTTGAACCGATCGAGGGATTTCAGTACTCGGAAGTATTCGGCTTTGTCCTACTCCGTGACGTCATAGAGTAGGACATTTCTATCTAAATCACATGCCAGCGCATACAGACTATCAAGCAGTTGCCAGCTGTGTTGACGTCACGAAGTGGGAAAAGCCGAATACTTCCAAATACTGAAATCCCTCGCTCGGCTCAACCTTTAGAAGAGAGTATTATATAGACGTTGGGTGCAGCCAACAAAATCATTTCTTTTCTCAAACATTTAGATGTTATTGTGAATTAATTATATTGCTGTAATGAAGCGTTGCACATAGTTACAAATATAAACATATAATGTTATAAATTATAAATATTATAAAAACTGTTAATGTGTTGCAAAATAGATGATAAATCTTGTCTTTGGAATTGCAAAAGATTTTAAAATATATAATATATAAATAATATCAACTTAAAGTGTGCAATTGTTAATTAAATAGGAGAAGCCTAAATTCTACAAAGATATATCTTCATAATAATACCCAACCAAAAATATGCCTGGGCTCAAATACTTTACCCTCGAAAATAAGATCAGAAACCAAAACAATAAGCATGAGTTGATGGATTCAGCTCGACCTTTCCACACCGCTGTGATAATGCATTGGAAGTTTCTACCTTCGCCACGCAAGAACTACACATGTAGAGATGATACCACCGATTACAAAGTATTGGTAGAATATTACATATTCCAGTTATATTTGATTCTCTAACTTTTCATATCGGTGATCTTTGTCTTTGGAAGATAGCTTTCCCAATTGCTGATATGCAAATGGTTACATTATTGCACTAATAAGTCTGGAGTTTTAATGTACATTGCAAGTAACAATTGATAAACAGAACCAACTTTAAACAATATAAACAACAATACAATCCGTTTGACAATGATGACTTTCTCAATAACTAATTTTATATTGTAAAAGAAGATGATTTGTTCATGAGATTATCTAATATCTCGGATTAATATTGTACTTCAAATTACACCATAATGTTACATTTATTTTGATAGTAGGCAGAAAATCCAACTAATTTTGAAATGTACGGCTCCGTAGAAGGTACAAACATTACCTAATAATAGAGCATTATTGACTCTAGGCTGGTTAGTTATGATCATTGTTTTATGCAGAATATACTTCCAAATAGTTACTTATACATTAATTTCTGAGTGATTGTCAATTTGAGTCTTGCACATTCGTATAGAGCAAAGCAATGCTTCTGTCATTTTGTTTTAGTATACATCCCTTGACTAGTTGCCATGATCGCGATCTGGGCCTAACTAACAACATAAGGAAAAGAAATGGTTTTCAATTCTCGATTTGAAACAAATTGACCCGTCCAAGGGAAATGCAGAATAATTGTGAAAAAATGTTTTTGCAAAGCAATTTTTATTAGGATTATCTGCAAATGCTTGTTTTCTTGAAACAGCTTTTATGTGAAAATAATGACCGTACTTTTACAGGCAAGTTATGTATGACTATGAGGAACTGTTCTGGGCAAGATTTCCAGTCAACTGAAAATTATTTTAATTATTATTTTAATATTTCATTTTACTATTTTCAGATTTCGTATCAATTGAAATGGTTAGAAAGTAAATAATATATATATGAAATATATTTATATAATAACTGTTAATGAATGGATCATTCTTAGTGTAGTATTATAATAGAATGACTATTAAATGTTACAATGAATGTAATTAGTTTGTGGAAGACTGATCTGATGTATAGAGGTGCCTTCAGTTGAGGCCGGTAAAAGGATTGAGGGCAGCACTAAGTTGATATCAATTTGTAAAGAATATGTCGATACAATGGGCGAATGATGAATAGTTTATGAACATTTGCCAGGGGTGTATTTGAGAATATTTCGCCCTGAATTATTGCATTAGTTATTTGTTTTCAATGAAAATGTGTGCTTACATGCTAATGTGAGTAATAGCAAGCATTCAGAGGGCATTCATTGCAGTTGAATGATGTATGTAGACCACAATATGTTACTTTCAGGTGAATAAATATATTTTTGTTGTAGAAGACGCACCTGCTTCTTCATTGTCCTTTCACCTTCTTTTACCTATGTAATTATGAATTGATCACATCGGTGTGAGAGAAGACTGCATTTTTAAAATGTGCGTTTATTTAAACTAAAAAAAAAATTGTTTTGCTTGGTGTATAAAATTAACTAATAAAACGGTCTGTGAAGTGTGGATAAATGAGCCTTTGTATTCCATGCGAATTATAAAGTTCGTAACCAATTTGTCTGAAAATTTTCAAAAACACCTAAACACCCAATGACCACGCAAATTTGAAGTTATCGGTCAAACGGTTCAACCAATCACAGGATCTCGTGAACGGTGTTACCAGGCCTTAAACAAAACAAAGCCAAAACAGAGAAGTGGCAAAACTAATTTAGTAAAGCTCGCTGAATTACGGAATTTATTTATTTATTTTATGTTTCACAACTCTGATTGTTAAGACACTACTACATTGTACTAAAATAGTTAAATATACAACACTTCACAAATAGATATTATTTGTCTCTCGTACGGATGTTTTTAAATATTTTAATTATTTACTTCGATTAGATTAATGAATGTGACGAAAATGCGATTTAATTATTATGTGTTTGACTGTTGACAGTTTTTCTAAAAAATATCATAACACGGTAATAAAATTGAAAAAAAAATCAAAATTATTTTTGATTTACTTTTTTTTAAGATGGGTTTTAAATTTAAATGACAATTTTAAATTTTTAAACACCGCACATCCCTCCAAAAAATATTGCTCTGAATGTGCAGCATCACCATTACTGTTCGATAACCTCGTATTTCGCAGTGTGAAGTTTCTAGTTGGCAAGCCATCTTGAGCAGTGTCATCGACGCTCCTCGGATCTCCATTTCCCCGTCATAATATCCCCCCCATCTCGCGATCCACGAGAGATGAGACTGAGCGAGAGAGAACTTGAGTGCCGCAATGCGATTGGCAATTACTAATTAAGAGCTACCGTCTTGAATAGGACTAAATCAACAAGCTAAGGATAAACTTTTAATTAACCAGGAGTTGTGTTGCTGTGGCTTTGGCTCAGGTTCCAAGTTTACTTTACAAGTTGAGTGACGTAGCGTCTGGTCTATGGGACGGGATAGGTAGCATCCCGCCAATCATCGCGGCAGCCATTGCGTTTGACATCACGACATTGAGCAGAGAATAAAGCAATAGGATGCAAGACAATGCATGTAGATACAAAGGAGAATCAGTGATTGGTAACTAGGCAGGGGTGGATTTAGCAAGTCGACAATACTGCCACTGGACCTCACACCATTGCTAGGGATCATATCTGTACCTCAGGATAGAAGGCTGGAAATCCATTTCAATGGTTCTTGAAGTTGGCTCAAAATCCAGTCATTCTGCTTTCATCCAATCCTATTTGGATAGTGACTGGACTCATTACGTTAAGAGTATACCTATGTTTATATTTCTTATTTGATTAGTTATAAAGTAGTTATATCATGGGAAATTGATTTCATCATCCCAAAAGAGTGCAATGCAAAATCGAAGAAATGGATTTCTTGCCTTCTACCTCCGAAATACAGATTACCTATATGGATTCCTTCTTCACTTACCTAGTAAGTATTATGTTAGTTTTAATTAATTACCTAACTATTATTATTTTGTGTATTACCTTACAGCAATTATATAAGTTGATGAGCGAGCACCGTAACGCAAAGAGCAATATACTACATCCATAATGAAATGAAATATGATCCACCCAATCAATATAAATTATCTGTTTTTCATTGAAACTGAGAATAACCATGGGTTACGTAAAGCAAACCCCATCAAGTTGCAGTGGATTCCCATTTCGGAAATCATTTCTGACATTCGGGCATTCGGGCGGGGGGGGGGGGGGGGGGATAATAAACGAAGTGTCGAATAAAGAGGATCGCTACGCTCGCTCAAGTTATACAGTTAAAGCTCTATGATTATAATTGCACAAGTACTCATTTCCACTTGAGTCTCCCGTGACGAATGTGGGCAGTGTGTGGATGTTGTTGTCCAGGGTTGACGTATTGTCATGCGATCTGGAATCAGCCACAAACACCCGATGAAGTCAGCGTCATCCAATGATTGACACGGAAGGAATTTCCTCTGAGTGGAGGGGAGGGTTCAAATGTGATTAACAGGTAGGTCATATTGCCTCGGACTGAAGTAAAGGACGGGGATATATTATTCATTCTTCCCTGTATCATGGGGCTTCTGTTTAGAAAGCAGCTGATCTTGCAAATGTGATTCAAGAATGGAGATGCAGCATTCAAATTAGATTTCAAATCAATGTGTTTTATTTAGTTATTTTTAAGGGTGCAATTGAAATGCATTGCATATTTCTTTATAAGTGATATATGGAGACAATGTTCCTTTATGAAATTCAAATTCATTACTCAATATTAGATTTTATGACTCAACAGTAAAACAACTCTCATTTAGCTTTAGTTTCCTTATATTATTATACATTAAATAAATGAATGTAAAGTGTTTACCAGTAGGTAATTGAATTTAAATGCAATGCATATAAAACTAGCTGCAAGAACACTATTCGTAAAAGTAATAACGTTGAAAATGTTCTTTATCATGTATTTTAATAGAAAAATCTCGTCGAGTGTCGGTCTGGGTTGTTTTCCAATCACAAGTCAGAGATTGACTCACGCTTTGCTTAGAACCATGTTAGAACTAAGAGTAAAATCTATTCACTGTAAGAATCTTGAAACATAAAGTCGAGCCATTTATTGGATTGCCATTCAGAAATCTATTACAAACATCATAGATAATATTATCATTACGGATATTTTACAGAAATTAAAATTATATTCAAAATTTAACTCAATGGCTTTTCAAGGTCAACATTCTTACATGAGTTTAAAGAGGGAGTTGGCTCCAGGTAACGATTTAAAGTACGACCGTGTCAAAAAGAGCCATAATTACAGGCGAAATAGCCCTCGTTCGTTGGCGTTTTCATTTCGTTTTCCAACCTGGTTCAGTGTTTCGATCTCTCGCTTGCTGAGGAGTGGGAAAGTTATGATATCTGCTGCTTCATGGGACAATCTCGTAGAGCTCGGCTGGGGGATATTACTTGCTTTCAAATAATTACTTTTCTCAAGAATTAATTGAATATAAAAAGTTGTTGCAGGTACTTTTCCCGTGCATCGTCAAAAATTACCCATCAATTCGTTTGGAAGGCGTGGTAATTGCAGTAAAACAGCGTACCTACTAATGACAATGAAATGAAGTCAAATTTTACAACAGCTCTTTCATCGCTTCAGTAAAGTTTCAACAGACTATTTCATTACGTGTGAATCTTAGTGCAATGAAACGGCAATTAGGGACGTCGCGACGCCTCGACGTCGCTTGGTGGCGCCACTCTCGGCGCCACGTAGTACTAGACATGTCAGAATATATTCACGTTGGTCACCGCATTTCTCTGTCCAGAACACGGCAAAAAGGGAGTCGTTGAGTTAGAGCTTAGAAAACGAGTGAATGATGATTCTTTTCATAAATGTAAGTGGTTCAGTTTTATTGCAGAGAGATGTGCAACAAGAAGTGAAGCCGCAATTAAAACATTGCGACCAACGAGCGTCAACTTTAAATTGCTTACAGCTTCTTGATTATTAGCCTATATTATATTTACGTAGCAGGCCTGGAGAGATGATGAAAAGATGTAAGGGGGTTTCTTTCAGACGGAGAGTTTCTGATGTCGGAGGCAATGTTGAAATCGGATGAAAGCTTCCAGTGGAATGGAGTTGAGGTGAGGGTGAGGCTTGGTGAAGGAGTGGGAGGTGAATGAGAAAAGTGCGGTTTCAAGGGGTATAACAGCCAAGAGAGATGAAAATTGGAGCGGTTTCGTGTGAGTTTTGATATCTCAATCCCATATTTCGTAGGTTCGATGTATAATTCAAACTGCTCTTCAACTTCACTTGAACTCTTGCGAAACGAAGACGAAGATTCAACCGCGACTCGACGTTCGCTTCTGCGAGTTCCAACTTTCTTGAGTTATTTGTGTCAAGTTGGCAGCACCTCGTGGCGCGGTTTATCTTCATGCCGAATGACGGCACAACAACTGCCAGACTCGTCTTATCAGCCAGCGCATTGATCATCAATTCCGCGCATTTAACACATAGAATTCAGTTTTCTCAGCACCAATTAGCTTCATCAATATTAAAGACATAACGTTAAAACCTAATCACTTTCAGTGGGTGAGTTTGGTAAAAATATGAGAACAAAAATTGTTCCCTTCAAGACAAGTTGACAAAGAGAAGTGAGTCGAGTCGATAAATAACAAACCTCTTTGTTTTCTGAACGTGTTCAAATCCTTTTCCCGATTGTTTTTCTCCGCCATTGTCTTCTGATCGGATTCCAAAATACGAAGAACAACGGGAATGTTTAGAAAAAAGCCACGAATATTCGACGCACATCTCCTCTAATCGATTCTTTTCTCGAACTCGACTCAGTTTTTATTACTATCAAGATAGCGAGAAAACAAATATTTTAAAAACACACATTTTACATTCGAGAAATGATGATAACAAAATACGTAGGTATAGGTTTTGTAATTTTACACCACCATTGATGTAATTATTAAGACAATTTAATAGAGATATATTATTTGCGACATGGTGATGTTGAGGAGCCGGTGGAGGAGCCGGGTTGGGAGCCAGACAGCTTGAGTTCTTGTAGAGTGGCAATCAATGAACCATGTGAAGAATAGATCATGAAGTGCAATGGCAATAATGTCCGATGAAAAGAGAATCGAAAACTGACGAATCTGTGGGGGGGGGGGGGGGTAATGTGATTGCACTGCTTGAGGGCGGGGTAGGGGGAGATAGCATGAAGGTGAGGAATAGCCACTGATGACACTATAGAATTTACTGGCTGCACTAACCGAAAGCCAAGTCAGTTAGTGGCAAACCGGCCAAGTGTGAAAACTGATATGAAAAGAGTGGGTTTTCATTTCCCGACGTTCTTTTTTCCCGACGTTCAGAAAGTAACTCATGAGGTTATGCTGGTGTTGCGAAATACTGGGCTTAATTGTCTAGACGAACTCATTTAGGTTATTTACGACAAGAGAAAAATCATCAATTAAACTTCGATTTTTATTGATTGGCTTCGCTTCATAGAAATGTTATCTAGTCACAGATGTTAGTTCTGTTTGGCTGCATTCAGTAATGATGAGTGATGACGTATGTCAATTGTTAATTAGTCTCTGTACGTAGCCTTATAAAATACTCCGTTATTCTGTTAGTTATTCTAAGACATTCGTTGAATGAGAAATCAAACATGATTTGATTGCAGACTATATATTCCTTATCGGGTTCATAATTAAACCGCAAAATTGATTCCTTCAGTTCGAAGATTAGAAACAGCTGTTTTAGAAACATGTTTGATTGAGAATTCAGGGTAAATATGCGTCTACCAGCCCATCGGTATACACATATTACTCAGTCTTAATATCATGTTCTATACGCCGACATTTATATTAAATTAAACCAACGAACAGAAGTTAACTTTGCACAAGAAGTTGACAGGGTGTGCTCAGAAACGTGGCTAAATATAAGAAGCGTGTGCTCGAGCGCTCCGCTCCGTGTCGCAACTCGGCAGAGAACTACACGTACCGAGCGAACGGCACATATGAATTATTGGGTAATTAACTGTTAAGAGTACTCTCTGAAAAGATGATTTCATGCAGAAGGAAAATGCCGCTGCAGATGCGTTGCGGCTGTCAGGGATTTTATTACAGCCAACCAACCACTCTCGCCCAAACAAATTTTACCACCGATGTAATTTTCTGTGCGGGAAACAGAAACAAAGTTAAATTACGGTATTACAACTGAACCAGACGAAGCATTTTAAAATTACGCGAGTGGAACGAGATATGGCGGTTTGTTACCTAGCGAAAGAAAGCCAAGGCGAAACGTGTATGCCTGAAACTTGAAGCTACCATAATTACATCTACATTCGGATAAGTGTTTGACAGCTTTAGGGATCAATCATTGTGGGAATTTCCTTTAAGTAGAATCAATAAGCGATTGATTCCCTAAGCTATTGATTGTTACCGGGTTTCTTTAATATTGTACATCATTTTGTCGTTGGGAAGGCGTTGAAAGTGAGAAGGATAAAGCTAAAAGAATGAGCTGTGCAAGCAACCAAAGGCTTCCGTTACTTATATAACTTCCAAAAGTCACATCACATTTTAAATTCAAATGTTTTCATAAAGAATATCACTGATATTTCCGTGGCTGTCTGAAAAGTAAGCCAAGCTCGATTGCAAGCAATCGTCGTTGAAGAAGAAGTTGGAATCTAAAAGCAAACCCCTCTGATTCTCGCCACTTTGACGTGCAAAACTATTTCAAAGTTTACCGCCATCGTCTGAAAATATATGGATATTAAACGTCAGGAGTGCGAGGCCGTTTATAAAACCACGAATTTCTCTTATTCCGTCCCCCCTTGTCCATGTGTGTGTGGGTGGGGGGGGGGGGGGGGGAGGGAGTGAGAGGGTGAGATTTGAAGGCGGAGGCATCGGGACGCCTGACGTCGCATGGAGGGGCGCCGAGAGGGGTCTTAGTTGAAATATGCAACACTTACCTCAACCCCCTTAGGGAATACAATATTTCAGTTCCCTTTTTGATTCGACAGAAAATAGGAAACAAATATGACCCCGTTTTATACAAACACAATAGGTACGACATTGAAATACAAACCATAACGACGTCGCTTTATGTCGGGACAAACTACGCCCTAACCTACATATCGAGCAGGTAAAACATGCATTTTCATCATTGAATAGGTCAGTTGGGGCATGCTCGGGGATTATAGGTTTAGACTGTTGTGCGGACGTTTTGTTCTTTTCATCATTAGGTATTATTTAAAATAGTGTCAGTATTGACAGTTGTCACGTGGTCACCTGCTTCCAATGGAAATAAGTTCAATGTCTCTTACCAGTTTGTTGGAAAAGTATTGAAAGTAGAATCTCGAAGAGTCCTTCTCTACTACATAAGCTGGATCCAGGTTTCGGTATAAATTGCGCTGAATTCCCAAATTCCTAGATTTCTGCGTTAAGTCTCGGCGCAATAAGTAACGCCTGATATTAACAAAAGCATGGAATATACATGTGAGTAGATAGCATGGAGGTCCGGCCTCCTTGTTCGGGCTATTGTCATAAATCTGTAGACAATGGCGCCATCGGATAGAGGCAATGAGAGGAAGGATCCATGCACTCGGGAGCTGTATTGTGTCCTGGTCACACGCGGGGAGGTATAACCTGACCCACGCCTCGATTACCATCACGTCTTCCACACAACACAAATGTCGCCAGACACAATGCATGGAATTAACAACATTCGCATAGGTAGAACTGTTTCAAATTTGATAGGGTGTTTATTTTAATTTTAATTGTACGAGTATTTTGAAATAGCCTATAGGCACCGAGAGTTCGCCACGAGTGAGAGAAATTAGCAACTTTTGTGGGAAGATCGTCAACTGTTTTATTTCTCATTGGCCGTGACCTAGCAACCGATCAGATGTCAACAAATGTACTCAAAATATTTCGGAATCAAACTAAGTCGCGCAAATTAATATTGTGATCAGATTCAGTGAAATTGTGAACACTTTATTATTAATATTTTGTAGGCGAATAAACATTAGATAAACATGTGTAAATTTTAAGAATTGATAATGCGTAATATGTGCAGCAACATAACGTATAACTGCAGCGACTTGGACGCCTTGCCAAAGGTAAGCTTCCTTCCCACAGATTAGGTGGCTCTGTCTGTACTTTAGCAGTGCCATCTGTTGTCTAAACACGCTGCCTATACAACATGGGTGGTGTCGAGTTACATGAACTCTAGTCTAGTTTCAGATATTGAAACATTACACCTCTAGAATAGAAGCGCGACTTACGAGACATTCCAGCAGGCAACATAACGGCATGATTTTTATTAGCTTTAACGAGTATGGGTAGTGGGTATATGGTAAAAAGCGGGTGATTCATGTGTGGCCCAAGGTCTGTATATCACGCGCAACAATTGCCAGGACAATGCGACGCGGTAATAATAGGTATGATAGAATGGCGAGGCGGTCACCCGAGTCTCCATTCACATCGAGTCGGAAGTCGCCGGCCATGATGAAAACAAGCGAGGGTTGTTCTCACAGCACCTCGCGCCTCGACAATCACAAGGGTGTTTTACACAAGCAAAGAGGATTGACTTAAGTGCCCCACACACGGTCAATCTTACTTGACGACTTGCATGACAAGCCCGGCATGACATGCTAATTTGATCGTGTGTGGAGCAGATTTGATGGCTTGTCAAGCCTGGAATTTGGCTTGAAGGAGTTCCAACAGAAACTGAAATCGAGCTTCATGCTCATGCAAGACGACAAGCAAGTTTGACGTGTGTGGAGTCATCAATCTTGCTTGAACATAAATAGCCAATCAGCATGCAGAGCCGGAGCACGTGACCTTTCAGCTCACTCAGCTGTTTTGCTGTTTTGTAGTTGTTTGGAAGTTGCGCAATAAAGTGCGCATGACCCCAAAGGTCTGAACTGTCAAACCTAAATTGAACGTGTGTGGGCGTTGTTCAGGTTTGTCATGCCGTCATGCCGGGCTTGTCAAGTAAGTTTGTCATGCAAGATTGACCGTGTATGGGCCACTTTACACGGGAGGAAGACAAAAGAGGGGTAGTTTGTAATTATTTGACGAGCAGGGAGGGGATTTTATACAGTTACTGGAGCTGGGTTTTCTAGCTTTGCGCTGGTTTCAGAAAAGTTAATGTGTAGAATTTTGATGCGATGTAAAATCAAAAAGGACAGCCAGAAATGCAAAATCCCACTTAAAAAGTTTTAATAAGAAAATTGATGTTTATTTAAATAAGTTGTGAAATATGCGGTGCCATCATCGATTACTAATTATTCTAATTACAATTAAATACTGAAAAGAAGGGGCGTCCACTATAGGCGATGTATAAGATGTAGAAATCTCTTTGAACTTTCTTCAAGAGATCGGGATGAAAGAAACGAATAAAGGAAAGTTTATACGCCAAAATTAATTAATTAATCTCCTGGTTTCGAAAGAAATTGCTCTATGCTTCGTAAGCCAGCCTAAGTGAAAGTCCATCGGCATCATGAGTCGAAATCTGATGCTTTTATACCCTAATAAATTGGGAAGCTCGAGTTGCCATAAACGTAATGCTCGATCCCCAATGAAAAAACTCCGTGTTAAGATTGAAGCCTCTCCTAAAGAATAAACTTTCATTACTGCAGAAGACGAGAGTACCAATACTGACGAAGTCTGTTTGATCAATGATCAGACATCAACAACCTAATCTAGACGTAAAACGAAGCGACAGTTTTACTTTTTAAATTTACTTTTCTGTGTTGATGTCTACTTTGTCTGGAAGATTTCACTTTGCATATATGGCGAGAGTGAGTTTTTATTGGGGATATCAATTTCTATTCAGATGATATGATTTTAAGCACAAGTACAGTTAAACACAAATAGTTCAATAGGCCCAGCAATTTCACGATAATGACGTAGATTTCTGTTTCAAAATGAAGGTGTCCGGTTCGTTTTTTGAAAGGCACTTCCGACGTCGCCAGAAGAATTGTATTGAATTATTTTAATCATCAGAAACCCACAAAACACTCAGTGTAAAACAGCAGTCCTCTCTCATAAAAAAATAAGCATAATGAATAATAGATGTTTAAAAATAAAAAGCATCTCCTTTGCACGTTGTTTTGGTAAGTTTGGTATTGTGAAGATTTTCCAATTTAGAGATCCAGAAGACCGAAAATAATCAAGAGGTTGGTCTAGTGTAACGCGACTTGGCTGCGTGATGCTACCGCACCACTGAATACTTGACGGAGTTGAGGAGACATAGCGAAATTCCAGTCAGTTTCGTGCATCAATCAAAATGTTAGAGGACACTTGAAGTACAAGTATGAGCAAATTAGTATAATTCGATCTGATAGATAATTGATATGAATTAGTAAAACGGAGCGTCGGAAGTGCTTCTACAAGTGCGCATGAGCCATAAACCTCGAGCACTCGTTGCTTGCAATTTCCTCAGATTTAAATAAGTACTTTACTAACAAAGTACAGAGTAAATATTAACATTTGCCTGCCTAAAGACTTCATTAAGAACAGGAAATGCTCAGGGGGTTGTCTCGGCATATTGTATTTTTAGAACGTTGTTAATTTGTAACATCATCAAGAGAAAAGCTATCGATTCGAGGAGCTGAATTTTACTCTCGAGATAAATTTTACAAGGCCAAGAATATTCTTCATGACGTATTTCAGTCTATGTTTTGCTGCGGTTGTTTTCCTGGAGACATTGTGATTGACTTACCTGTTTAGTCGACTACAGCATTAGAATCGGATTCCGTGCAATGTTAATCCATATGGCAATGTTAATCCACATGGCCGTGAATCCGATTCCATGCAATGTTAAATCCATGTGGCCGTGAATTGGATTCCGTGCAATGTTAATCCACATGGCCGTGAATCGGATTCCGTGCAATGTTAATCCACATGGCCGTGAATCGGATTCCGTGCAATGTTAATCCACATGGCCGTGAATCGGATTCCGTGCAATGTTAATCCACATGGCCGTGAATCGGATTCCGTGCAATGTTAATCCGCATGGCCGTGAATCGGATTCCGTGCAATGTTAATCCACATGGCCGTGAATCGGATTCCGTGCAATGTTAATCCACATGGCCGTGAATCGGATTCCGTGCAATGTTAATCCACATGGCCGTGAATCGGATTCCGTGCAATGTTAATCCACATGGCCGTGAATCGGATTCCGTGCAATGTTAATCCATGTGGCAGTGAATCGGATTCCGTGCAATGTAAATCCATGTGGCCGTGAATCGGATTCCGTGCAATGTTAATCCATGTGGCAGTGAATCGGATTCCGTGCAATGTTAATCCATGTGGCCGTGAATCCGATTCCGTGCAATGTTAATCCACATGGCCGTGAATCCGATTCCAGCGGAATCGGGCATTTTAAAATTATGGCTTATAGCAGGGCCCCAAGTGTTGATTTTATAGGTTCAGTAGGTAAATTTTAGAGTTTGGATAGAGATAATAGGTACAAGGAAAACGCTCTGTGTACCGCGTTGATAAGCGAGCCTTCGTATTGTATGCTATTTGATATGGGTTTGCAAGTCTCTTCTCTACAGGCCTTGGACCTGAAGCATCAAGATAGCACTGATATAATACTTAAAAAAATTATTGGTATACATTTGCAAATATTTCAAGATTATAGTACAAAATGTCATTAAAATGACAAAAACTTTTTAAGATAAGTCTGAAAATTGGCAAAAAAATACCAAAAATGTTGGTCCCAATGACCATGCAAAGTTGATCGGTCAAACGGTTCTATAGTTGAAATTTTAAAAATCATAAGATAGATGGTTTTAAAGTTTAACCAATTGGAGGATTTGTCTGAAACTGTGTATGATTGGGGACGAAGTTGGTTGCAATGACTTTGCAAAATTTCAAATTGATCGGACCAACAAATCGAAAGATAAGTTTTTTTAAAATTTGAACCAATCTCAGGATCCATTACAAAAACGATCCCAGGGACCGCTTAGATTACGTTAGTATGTGTGTAAAATTTCAGATCGATTAGTTGTGCGGTTTGACCTGGGCAGTGCAGGTAACAAACAAACAAACAAACAAACAGAGAAAGTGCCACAGATGACAGGCAGATGGTGATGATTAAGAATATGTAAGGTTCAAAGGCGGGAAGGAGGTGGTCGTGATCTACTAATAAGAAATAGTCTCAGCATTTGCCGGAAACCAAAAACACGCCAATTAGAAGCGGGGATCGAACCCGGTACATCTTGAGTATAACACCAGAGCTAACTCATTCACGCAGCTGATGTGGTTAGTCTCTGCGCATGGACTTAAGTTTGCGCTTATTTTCCATGCATGCATGCAGCAAGATGAAAACAACTGCAGTTCGAAAATGTCTGGAATTCTTGATGAGAACAATCTGGGGAGTCTGAAACGCGTTATGAAGCTTTGTTCCTTGCATCTGAGATACATGGCTAAACTTCACTGCCATCGCCAGGGTCTAATTCAAGCGCAGACTAAGTAGTTCAATAAGGAACAAGCAATAAAGCAATGCAATGAGAGCATTCTCGTACTTAACATTTCATTAGAAACTATTTGGATGTAGAACCATAACAATTGTATACCATTGTACACCATTGCATATAATGTTGGTATAAAAACAATTATTATTACCTCAATTTGTGTTGGGCAAAGTAAAAACGGTATATGAACGAAACTGAGTGACTGCTGATGAGGTTCTTTGACAACAATCCTTGTTATCAATGAAATCAGAGCTCACCTACTAGAGTTAGATGACGAGTTATGACCTCATCGAATGATGCCATCAAATCTTTATCAACCAAGTGTGTTACGCATGTTGACAAAATAGCGTTACTTGAACTTGAACATGTTCCACTGGTACATTACCTCTGTGTAGGTTGTTAAGATAGGTTCCACTGCTAGGTTCCGTTAGGTTCCACGCGGTTCGATAGGTACTTTAATTTTCACTTTGTACAATTTTACTTACTAAAGTTGAATGTATACGGTTTTGAGTGTCTAGAAAACTTCATGGAACTTAGACATAATGAAATGAAGTTTAATTTACAAATTCGAAAAGCTATACTCCAGAAAAACAACTAGGGACGTCTGCAGGTACACAAAGAGCTCCTCGCAGCACAGCTATTAACTTTCAGTAATTTCTTACTACAAACTCGCACGAACAATCTAGAACTTTCAGCCTTTTATTTGGTGTGAAGTAGGTGTGCACAGTGGCGCACTAATTAATATTGAACAAAAACTTCTTTCAGATGTTACCTATGTATAACTTTTTGATTATAATACTTCAGTGGGCAAAAGGGGCGATGTTTGAATAAATTAATACAGTAGGCATAAAACATATTCGAGGTACACAGAGGGGAAATGTAATGATATCATTGTTAGTACGTTCATCACGTACCAGTTGCCAAAGAAAAAGAACCTGGGACTATTTTTTCTCTCTCGGAGGTGGCGGGCGAGCAGTAGAGATTGCCGCTCAGGGGGTGTCGCGTATGGAATTCAAAATACCTGGGCGAAGACATTTTGCAGTTGTAGTAGTGTCTCCCTTAGGCGATATTACAGCTCTGTTCGCGGCATGGGGCCTTGGAGACGGCGCCCATTATGTCATCGCATAGCGCGCGAGGTGGAGTGACGACGAACAAGTTTTAACATATTATTTTAAACAGCGCAGGAAACTGGCCGCTTGAACCGAGTCTTCCAGATGAATTTCATGACGACACCGAGGAGACAATCACTAGAGCAAGTAGTGACGTTCAGTTAAACCCGCTATACAAGTTAGTTAGTTAGTTAGTTAATCTCGAGTCTAGAGTGGTATGTGATGAAGTGAAGTATGCGCGTTATGGCTACTCACCTAGAACGGGACACGACATATAATCGCAGTTATGAACTATGTGCGGCAACTAGGTACGTAGTTTCAAGAGAAGAAATTAGCTGATCATAATTATTGTGGCGTTGAATAGCTGGAATTCCTGTCTGCTACACTGGTCAAAGATTTCAAAACACGGCGTGCTCTGCTAATTACTGTGGCTATAATTATAAATATCCGCTGGGATTCTCGTTGCATCTGTGCTGATGTGATGCTGTTGGAAGACCCGGACCGCTAATGCGCAAGCGCACTGCACACCAAGTGATTAATGAATCAAAGAAGCCGGGATCTGAACAAAAGAGTGCTTTTTATACTTTTGCACACACAAAAGAAGAAAATTAAAAGGTGTTCTCTGAGGATATTGTTCCTAAACTGTAGCGAGAGATTGCGGAGGGTTAGAAGGAGTGATTAATTTTCAAACAATGAGCATCTGAAATCTTCCGGGTTAAGATTTAGATTGTTCAGCTGTTACCATATTTACTGCATACTGAGCTAGTTTTGTCTTAAGTTTACAATATAAACTCAAATAGAATAAATCTCATTATTTTTAGTTTTTGCTGGAGTATTTTGCTAAGTCACTACAAATATTCAATATAAATCTTCTTAATCGAGAATAAACTATACCAATAATGCGAGCAGCAAAATCTCCGACCTGCTTCTTGAGTCTCTGCCCATTATACCGGCCATAAACTACCTTGTCAGTCTTCTTACTGTCATTAAATTCATGTTCCAAGATAAAACATGGAAATTTATACAACGATATTTCACAACATACGACAACTTAACATGAAGACAGAAGCTCAACGCTAAACATATTAAGCACGTCACAGAATCAGAATTAAATATTAATCTGAAATGACCTATTTTCTGGATGGCAAGACGTGATTTCTGCCATCTTGATCACCTACATTCCGCACTCCATGGTCTGCACTCTCATCTCTCATGCTCGTTGCGGGGCCACCGTCAACGAGTTACTCGAGAAATCAGTTTACATTTAATAAAACCCGACAGATACCAACCTTTGAAATGAAATGTCACGACACAACAAAGACAACACAAAGATGAGTCTTCGATAAGATTTCTCCTGGGAATTGAATCCTGGCTCGTTGATTGGTCGGCAGGAGTCACGTGGGAGTCGATGACAACTCCAGATTCTGCTTCATGTCGTATTGAAATATCGAACTGAAAGATTAATATATCTTACTTCAGGTTCGATGATATTAATGGTGTGGCTTCTGCAAAACCGATCTTCCAATTATTTTAGAGATATAACTTTACACTCTCGTTAACCATTACATATTTCACATCTGGAATACGGCGATGTTTGTTGCTCAATCTATACGCGTGTGGCAACATGGTGCAATTTCCAGTAACGAACTGTCAAAACATCGATTCCAAATCAAACTTTTAAACGCGAAATTTGAAAATGTATTCCTTCTACAATCGCTTCGATATTCTCCAAGTGTTTCTCGCTCTCTTACTATTCCAATTGTGTGCTCTCTCTCTTTCACGTCTGAACTTTTCCTCGGTCTTCAGTAAAACTTACTTCGCTCCCATATGTGATCATCTCACATACTCTATCTAGGAAAAACTGCTGGACTTTATTAACTCGACTCGACATAAAATACTACGACTGAACTCTTTCTCTTAAACTGTTGGTTTTGATCGTCGTCTCTTTTATGAGATTGAAACATGTTATTCTGCACTCTCAAACTTCTTACATACACTTAATTCTGTACATGCGAGATTCAATGAAATACAAGCTGCTATCTTAATTAAAAATCTAAACAGCAATGTGATGAGATGTATACGTTTATACTGAACTAAACTATGTCTCTATTCAGGAATGCGCAGTTTTCAATCTAGGCCAAGCGGAAAGTTGCCCCCCGGGAGCCCCAGTAGATGACCACTGGTAATAGAAATGTCAGCACAAATCTTCCTAAGGATGAAATTTATACTTTATGAAATTCAGAACTACCCTCCAAGTAAAGATAATAAGGAGTCAAGTTTATTTTTCAACTCTATGGATAAAGTTACGGCGAGTGAATAAAATCTACAAAACAGACGCTTGAAGCTCATGAATTCAAATGTCTGAACAGAAAGTTATATTTAATTCACATCCCAGGTTTCAGTGTACATTATAATATCCTCTACATCGGAGTCAAACTGAGCCAGATTTACATCTTCGTCGAAACACGTGCATTATTTCGATACACCTCAAGTATTAAGCGTTTAATGTAATAAGTCATAAAACGTAGTAATCGCTGCCAAACGGGGAAGAGCAATAAAAAGTAAAGAATAAAGTTCCAATGAGGATCGTGACTTCTCATACTGAGTAAGCAATAAATTCAAGTCAAATTGCGAAACAAAAGAGATTTTTAAGGGTAGGTTTAAAGCGATAAATGTAATCCACATTAATGCACAGAAATGTTTTATTATTAAGTATTTAAAGCTGGGATAATTTACAGAGTGCTTCCGCTGGCTGAAGTCCTCTGGAAGACGTTATATAAATCCAGACCAGAATAATCTTAAGACATTATTTGCTAAATACAATTTACTTTGTAGAATTAATGAAAAACGAGGCTGCAGAACCCGGCACCTCCACCGTCAAACACTCACGACAAAAGTGATTTAAAGCATTAATCTCGTGTGTATATACCAGTGGATAGGCCTAACATGTCAAAAGCAGGAAAATCACGAACAAATTATTGGCAATTTATTGCCATGCTTTCAATAATTATTAAACCCCACCCAAAGCGTCATAGGCAGGGTAACAGGGTCAACGTTTTCTGAACATATCGAACACCTGATTTATCAATGAGACAATATTAGTACTACTCGTAATTATGCACAGAATGGTACATAAATTGCTCTTTAATCGTTCATCTGAATTGTCCTGATTCATGATTATTGTCTCGATTACACTCATCAATTAAATGACTCTACTTCCTACTGGAATCTTTCACGAACCGAATTCGCAGCTAAGGGAATTGTAAGAGGGTGACTGAATTAAGGGTGCATCTCGGAAAATCATAGTCGTAAAACACAATCGATTCGAGATAACTGGAGTTAATGTTTCGTAACAAAACTGACATTGCTCTTAAGTGACTAGTTAGCAACCACATACGTCTCCCGTCGATATCCCCTCCCCCCCCCCCCCTTTCCGCCTCCCCTCGAAACAAAACCGATTCCGGTCGGCGCCCCTCTTCAAAAGATGTTCTCCCATAAACATCCCTGCTAGATTATACACGGTTGTCAATCGGCGTTCCGATTTATTGTCGAACAAAGTTCTCCGACTTCGACGGCGACGTCGGTTTATCGGCGTCGACCTGAGGGAGAGCGTCGCCCGCTGACTGTCAGTTTGTTTGGCAGAAGTTTGCCAGCTGTTTCTCTGGCTCAATATCTGTCAATATTAGAGCTCTGGCCGGAGGGAAAAGACAAGAAGATTCAATCGAATAAAGATTGCCGAACACAGAGTAAACAACGAGATTAACTTGTTAGATCAGAATGAAAAGAGAGCCTTGTCTCTAAAGACAACATATCACATTTCCTCTACCTGATATTTGCATTGTGGGTTGAGCGACTTTCAGTTAAATCGATTCGTATTTTAAAATGTGAAAATCTCGTCTGAAACCTGAACATATTTGACAGGAAGTAAAAAAGAGTAAAGAAGCGAATGAAATCAATGTAAAATTCAATCTCGAATAAAGTAAGTATGAACAAAGTTTAATTTACATCCTTTGCAGACTCAAAAACATTATAAACGGTATTTAAAAGCTGTACTCCTGAGTTCTGATGATATAAAAGAATAAAATTATATCATTATAAACAGTATTTAAAAGATGTACCTACTCCTGATAAAAGTCTGCATCTCTGCACAATTCACATCAACATCAACGATCGTTTTAGTAAACTTAATTTTGATTCCCAAAACGTAATTATCAATATACGTACTAATGAGAAGTTGTGACGTTAGGTCTGTACTCGGGCTTAAATATGTAATCCAAATATAATGGAGTTTAACGTCGTATTGATCTGCAACTAGGTTAATGGCGGCGGATTGATTATTTAAGATGAGTGGGGGATGATTATTTGATGAATATACCAATTTAAATATTATTTCGTTGGCTCTGCTTTATAGGTAATAAAATAGTTAGATTTACTTTTTTCCATGTAAAAATTGTATAATAATTATATTAAATATTGCCCCTGTTTCAGCAATAGGTAAACAGAGACCTGGAAATAAAACTGCACGTGATTTTTATTTGAAAGCAAAACCACGTAGATAATATTTAAAATTGTCTATGAGAAGGAATCGACGGTGGAATGGAGCCTGTCTGTCGTAAGCTTGCCTCTCGACTAGGAGAAACTGCGAAAACCCCATAGTCAGGAAGCACAGCCGCGGGAATTGAACCAGGACCTCCGAAGTGCATTTCCACGGTTTTACCTCGTAAACAACTTACATGTTGTACTTATATGCTAATAAAAAAAGATAATTTTAAATATCCTACATCTGCCACCATTTGTAAAATTCACTGAAAATAATTAATTGACTACAATTTCAAAATAACAATTCCACGACAAAAAAGGCAGTTCGTATAGCACAATCTTGCCTGTCAAAACACTAGATATTTATCGCTTCGCTTGATGCGAAGCGATAATCAAATCAAAAAAATCAAATCAAAAAAGCGCATTTCGCAATTGAATAAATGTACCCTGGCCGTGTTTGCGATTGGCACTCGCATTAAAGACAGGGAATTGAACCAGAACCTCCGAAGTGCATTTCCACGGTTTTACCTCTTAAACAAATTACATATTGTACAATATATGAAAATACAAAAATATCATTTTGAAAATCCTACATCTGCCACCATTTGTAAAATTCACTGAAAATAATTAATTGATTACAATTTCAAAATACCAATTCCCCGACAAAGAAGGCAGATCGTATAACACAATCTTGCCGGTCAAAACACATTGCTTCGCTTGATGTGTAGCGCATTTCACAATTGAATTTGTATCCTGGCCGTGTTTGCGATTGGCACTCACATTAAAGACGGCTCCTCGTGCTCTTGTATACTTACGAATTACGGATCCCCGCAATTGGCGCGATAAGCCCGTGTCGATTGAAACCCGTGAGTGGACAGTGTCGGAAGTCGTGCATGCACATTACCAGACCGCGTGACAAGCTGCACTCCAGCCCAGGCACGGCATCCTGGAGCACTGCTCAGACAGACCAAGACGATTCTCACCAATATTTAATTAAAAATGACTTTTAAGAATTGCTTACTCGAAATGTTACAATTCTCCACGTATTCTCGCATAACACTTTGCTGCAAATATGAAAAACAAAAATTCTAATATCCTACAACTGCCACCATTTGTAACGAGAAAAACTGAAATCTGCTTTAGATGTAAAACAGCATTCAGTGCTATTTGATGGATAAAAACAACACAGCTACCGAGTAAATGTATTCAAATACAGCTTCGTGATACATGGGATGCAAATGCAGTACCAAATTGACGAAGCTATGAAATATTAACAGTTTCTAACGTCTCTACACGGAAAAGATAAAATATTGATAATGAGCGTTGATATTAAAATGTCTTTTGAATGCAGAATTCTATCCGTAACTTATCAAGGGGCTGGATTCACAAATAAGTAACTTATGACCGAAAAAGCTAATGCGAATATTAGCAATTACCATCATTTACCGGCATATCTTTATCAATTTAATTATACAATTCCCATTTATAATGATATTATATAAAGTTTTAACATGTTAATATCATAATAATTGAGATATTGGGAGTTATAATGCTATACCGGCATAAAGATATGCCAGAATAAGGCTTATAACCTTTGTAAATCCAGCCCCTGAAATTATTTAGTATGAACGATTCCTCATTCTCATCAAGATTATTATACATTACAAATATGAGTTTAAATTCTTGTATGTTTTGAGTAATCCGATTGGCTTAGGATCTGGATACATTTATTTACAATTAATAGTGACAGTTATAAATGTACAACGACTGCTTTGAATCCCCATTATACGCATTTAAGTCGGAGTTCCCATCCAGTCACATGAAATAATATTTTACGACTTTGAAACAAATTCTGGTTTAATGCTTATTACAATGGTGGCATCTGTGGGATTTTCTTTCGCTGGTTAAATCCAGAGTTGAATACGTTTTAGTGCGTTGCATGACATTGCGAGTAGGTTGTTGTCTAATAACTGGTGGAATCGTCCCCCTCCTGCGGTGGGTGACTTGTGCGTGGCAAGAACCAGCAGAAGAACCCGGCCATCGACTAGTTTATTCATAACCCGTTGTGTTCAACCTTATTATTATATACATACAAGCACCCGCCGCAGTGCGATAACACGGCCAATTCAGATCGCGAACGATGTGTTTTTAGAAAATATGAATACCTCCTTTAAAGTGGCTATAAACGCCACAGAAATAACTCGAATGTCACGAGGTGTAGCAGAATCTATTACACTTCCTGTCCTTAGACCTGGGGTAATTTTATTACGCCCGCCCCTCGATGGCGGGATTTTATAAAGCAGAATGTGTGGGATAAAATATGTGCGATTCTATATCGAGGCGTGACGCGAGGAACTTGCAAGCGTGGACGTTCCATCTTCATGGAACACTTTCTCTCATCAACGTAACATCGTGAGAATTCTGACTTCTAAAATGGCAGAAGTTCATATCTTACACTTCCACATTGAAAGAAAAATAAATCTGTAAAGATAAAGCTGTAATCACTGTTAAATTAAATACTCTCTTTTTGAACGTTTCACAAACTATTTTCAATTTAATATTTTAATATTTTAAATATTTTAACTAATAAAAATAGATTGTGAAGCGTTCAAAAAGAGAGTATTTAATTTTACTAAATCCATACTAAAGAATAGAGAAACGAAATATTTAAATGTAATCACTGTAATGAAATGTCCTCTTTTACATTTGATTGAATTATTCTGAACTAGGAATTTCAGACCTTACCATGTCTAAAGCAATATTTAGTGACAATGTTGTTGTAGAGAACAAATAAATTCCTTCCGACTAATCATTCAAATTGACAGAACTTGCAGCGTCGACTTCACCTACATTGGTCGAGACGTATCACGTGATAATAATTATACTAATTCAGATGCATTCTTATTATTAATCCTTTATTCTCAACTTGCAGCGTCGACTTCACCTACATTGGTCGAGACGTATCACGTGATAATAATTATACTAATTCAGATGCATTCTTATTATTAATCCTTTATTCTCAACTAGTGAAAATGTAATATAGAGAAGGAAGGAGAGGAAACCCGGTACCGGCATACGATATTACCTATTAAGAAAACAGTTTCTCTGTCCACGATTGGTCAGTGCTATGTACAGATATTTTCTTCACGCATTACACAACTGTGCCTATAAACGAGTACGTCCCATTAGCTCGATACTAAACAGCAAGCGATTTGAATGAGAGCAGTTTGCAGATATGGTCCAGGATGGCGTTTGCGTTGCCTGTCCAGTGAACACATTGTGATCGAGATCGTTCGGTTATCAGCCGAGGTCGGCCGATGTCACCCGAGGTCGTGACGGACGGCCGGGCAGAGTTTTATGAGGCGAGAACCGTCGAAATACGTCCACACAACCGATGACATTCGAAAACAAAGGCAATGGTCCATCATTCTTGCAATGACATTGATAACGCGATATTCCGGCGCGATAGAAAAGCGAAAAATTATAAAAATGGTCGATGGGAATTCATAAATCTTGATCATGTGAAAGGAAATGGCAATAAAAAAGGGCCGAAATAGAAAATACCCACTTGCAAAAAGAGCAAGCGACGAAATTCGTGAAATATTATTTAAGTGAGATTGAGTTATACTAACCGTACAATTTATCAATCGGAATAAATAAAAAAATTATATAATTTATATAATCGAGTTAGCCAACCGTTCGTCAGATGTTTAAACTAATGTTTAATCACGTGGTGGTTCAGTTCTACAGATCAAACTAATACAAATTTGTTAAATCTTTAATCTATCTACAACCATGTTTATAGATCACACATCATCACACTATGCAACGGAAGTTGGACACTTTTAATTTCATTTCTAGTCAATAAAATTACGTTTTTCCAATTGAATTGTATTTTAATTTTTAAAAATTTAATTTTAAAATATGATATTCCCAACGCTATTATTTATCTCTTCTCTCGGTTCTTTAATCTTAAATACTTAACAGTATCTAGGGTATATACGAACTCCCCTGCAAGTAAAAGGTAAACCCTGTACCTACACCGCAGTACAGCTGTGTTAGTTGTGTTGCCTTGATACAGGAGGTATCTACCTACTGGCAATGCTGCTAAACCAGTCATGCAGGTAATCTAACTGCAAGGGTGTACCTTTCTCTTGGAGTTGACCTACCTAATAACGAACAGAATATTTAGTGTGTAGTGTCTGCTCGTATAATACATTCCCCAATTAGGTACTGTACCTACACCGCAGTACAGCTGTGTTAGTTGTGTTGCCTTGATACAGGAGGTATCTACCTACTGGCAATGCTGCTAAACCAGTCATGCAGGTAATCTAACTGCAAGGGTGTACCTTTCTCTTGGAGTTGACCGTACCTAATAACGAACAGAATATTTAGTGTGTAGTGTCTGCTCGTATAATTCATTCGCTAATTAGGCACACCCGCGGTCACAAGTCCTTTTTCAATACTTGATATCCAGACGAAGACACAGAGGCAAATTAAGTTCGAGCATGTGGGATTGGAGAGTTTTATTTTAAGAACCAACCGACCAGCTCATACACAATAATATTATTCCTCCATTCAACAAATTGAGGATAATTTGAGCTTTAACTTATCAGTTTACCGTCATTTTTTCTGACCGCGATTGTACTTTCTACCGTTACATACTGCCGTTACAATTTGTTAATAGTGTAGATGATTTAATTAAATCGAGGTTAACTTATAGTAATAGCAGTAGGTATTTGCCTTTTGCATAATATTCTTTCTTTCAAGAGCCAGTTCTTACAGAACTGTTATTCTACCCCATGTTTAAAATACTTGACGTAAATTCAGTTTTCTTCAAGTGTCACTTGAACTCGGTTCTTCATCTACAATGTGTATAATAATGTCATTTGGAAATTAAATTAGCATTTCAAAGTATGTGTTTTGTGGAGTTGTGAGACCGTCTCTTGCATTCAAGGAAGTTAAAATATATTTAACACTCGTCTCTCTTTTGCTGAATACTTTCTGGAGTCACTCAGTTTTGAATTTATATTGCGTTCCATTCTCATCACTTATCGTGGACAGTTTGTAAGGCAGAATATTCTGACTTTTTGCCCGTGAAGTGGGTTGGTGGAGAGTGTTTGCTTAGTACACGCACGCCACTCGCGGAAAGGATTAAAAATCATGAAACGTAATAATTGTCGGGCATACAAACGTAATCAAGAATTCCCAACCAAGGGATTTAAATATATAATTTTATTTTGCACTTACCCCTCTTGAACTGCATTACAAAAGTCTGACAGATTTCCATGCTCATTTTTAAACAAGTTTCATTTCAAGTGCATTTTATTTGTAATCTACTGTACCTGTCTACACTTCATCGCTCTTAAAAATAATTTTTATATCCCTGAATGCAGATATATTGTTTATTGAAATGCGTGTGATTCCATTGGCAAAATATTTTCCTTGAAATGATATTCATGTATTTTTTTCCAACGTGTACCTAATTGAAATACGCACGTTGATCTGGGACAGCTGTCAGGGAGGGGGGCGTATTGATTGGAAGAGCGGAGCGGCGGAGCCAAAAATTAGTTCCATTCGAAGTGAAACCTTGCTTCAAAATGCGTAAAATTGTGACGCATCAATTTCACACTTCAATTTCATAACGCATTTTGTGAAATGCGGTCTGAAAGTCGGTTTAAGTCTCGCGCGTGGAAACATAAACCATGTCTCGAGCTTTCATTGAAATTTAAATTACTCAAGTAAAAAGCACTCTGGTGGTTAGACAGTAGAATTACATTGCTTGAAAGTTGGAATTCAAATATTGAATTCCTTTCTAATCTCACGATCATCATTTAGGGCTGGTTTTTCAATGCTCTGTTAAATCGGTAGTTTAGTTTCAACAGTTACTTACAATCTAGGAATGTCGTTGGTTGTTTCTATGGAAATCTAGTCCAATAAACTGTTTAATATAGCAGGACCTCGCTCTGCAATGATCATTCTTCAATGATAGAATGTTCTGGAACAACAGGGATCCGATCAGACCTTATAATAAGATGAATAAGGAGAATAAAAATAAGACGAATAAGATGAATAAGGTTGCTCTCATCGTTAGCAAGAGAACAACCGGCTGTTCTAAAGCATCTTTGCACAGTGAGTGAATAACCAGGATCTAGAGAAGGAGAGCTGAAGAGAATAAATAATCCGCTCGCACTGTTTTCATAGGTAGGAAAAACACGGGTCAACCAACCGGACGTAAAATTAATTAAAATGGCTTACTGAAAAATTAATAGTGCTCAGGGCAAGCAAACTGATCCCAGCACTGATAAAAATAAACACCCGGTCGTCTATGCGAAAAGAAGCATGTTTTATCTCGCTCTATGTTGAGCTCAGAGGTATTAACGTGATAACTGCCCCCCCCACCTCCCCCCCCCACACCGCCGTCATCACTCCAGCCCCATAATTCAGAAATTGTGTAATTAGTCTACAAGCGCCAGCGTTTTAATTGATTTATTAATTGTCTAGCTAGCCGCAATCCGTGAATAAGCCTTTCGCCACACACGGTCGGCAATAAGTAGTAGGCAATATATCCAGTCCAGTTGGCAGATCTCATCTGATCCCGTTTAATCTCCTCAAAGTATTGTTGGGGGATGTTAGATAATAATCATCATCAACAACACAACTGCTTATTGCAATTTATCTTACGTTTTTTTCCATTAAACCATTACATTACTTTTTAAGCGTAATAAAACACCTCTGTCACATGTCTCTGCAATGACACATGGCTCTGAGTAATGTATCATTCATTGTGGTTCCGAAGCATGGCCACGGTCTGAGCTAAACGAAGCACAACTAACCTCATGCAGATTGCATCAAACGCTCCATGCATCAGTAATACACTGTGAATCACAATTCCACCCCTCAAAAAGAAAGTAATGTCGCAAAAATATGATACCTAGCACGTGTCTCATATTTCATCGAAACATTCTCCATTTCTTATTGCAAAGTTTAATGTGATGTAAATCTAAGCAATATTTTACAATTTTAATGGTGCAAAGACATTTCGTTTCCGCAATGCTATGTTCTTTGATCTTACGATAATTGGTATTTTCCTAGAGAATGTATAAAGTGCATGGAATACTGGCAGGAATTAATTCCGTGTCTAGACTTTATCATAATAAAGCTTAGCTGCAAGAGGAATTCTGATTTCTCTGGTCACAGAAGAGTCTGCAGTTAAAATAGTAGAAGCAGCTTATCTACTGGATTATAGAGTTCAACTTGCCAGCGTAAAACTATAAAATAGTGCACTACGGGGAAACAGCTGTGTACATTATATAGAGTAGTTTCCAGCGCTAGCAGCACATGATGGAGCAAATATACGACTTCAACAGGCAGTTGAGGCGATTGAAACTTGTCTGATTAATCCTAATTGAATTCTTAACTGTAGAAATGTGTAGTTGCAGTTCATCTCGACCTCAGCTCATCCATCCGAGTGGCGGCGTGGCATCTGCGGCTTATGAACATGAATAATGGTCATGAACAGATTCTCAAGCGAAAAATGGGAATAGAGGGCAGGAAATGAGGAAATTACGAATCATATGATGTGACAGAAGAGTTAAGAATGTGTATGAAAGGGAAGAGGGAGACAACGAAATATCAAGTGGAAAGAGAGAGAGAAAGAGATGGATGTGATGTAATTTTCAGGGTGTTACATAAAAGAGGAAGGAAGGAAAGATAAATATAAAAATTCTCGCTGACTTGGTGTCCCTAGTTGGTCCGAGAGATAGTGTACGTCGAGACTAGTCGCTCTAGTCCAGCAGTCAGCAAATTTACGCTCAATGGGGATAAACGGTGGTAGGGGAAGTAAAAGGGGCAGTTTTGGTCTAAGGCCAGATGGGGTAGAAGAGGTCGAAATAGCCCTTAGGTGTATGCTATACTATATCTTCAATAAATATTCACCCCCGCATTACGCGAAGCAAGTCATAACATGTCATAACGTGTCATAACCG
>OW203762.1:53232611-53307521 GCA_934045905.1 Leuctra nigra | reverse complement strand
GCGGTCAGGACAGGGCCAGGGGAGGCGACGAGTCAGACGGCGACTAATTGTTGTGTTTCGATGTGTAAGCATGTGATCTAGCAGCCATTAGCTGTGTTGTATGATCCAATCACACTGCTTGCTTTTGTCCAATTAGCTTACCTATATTTGTTTCGAGGATTTAGAATTATAGTAATTTAGAATGTTTTATACATTATTGCGAGAGCTTATATTTGAGTTGTTAATGTCCACATATACTTTGAGTATTTTTGTTCGATATTTGCTCGGTGGAGGTGCCAGGTTTAGAATCAGGCTCCTCCACCATAAATCTCCATCTTTTTGCAATTAAGTTTTCGTAACAATATTAATACAATTTTAATTATTCTGATGCACTATTTAGTTATTAAAGAAGATTTTTGCAACACTTGCTTATATTAGAAACCGGAAGTTCCGGCACCGGATGTTAGTCACGTGAAACATGGCTTACAGTAAAAATAACTTCGGAAGGAAATCTCCAATTCTGCAAAACGATTTATAGCTATTATTTCAAGTGTAAAAAAGTTATTTAGGAGAAAGAAGTGAACGAAAAGAACGGTGGAATATTTTAACTCGGTAGTCGAGTCGAATGTAAATCATACGATATGAAGCTAGCAGCAGCAGCCTATTCTCTCTGGTCTGCACTTCAATGCTCCCAGGCTTGTTATATTAGAACAGCCCGCTAGAAGCTGTTACAAACATAAAATATGCGCGAACTTCATTGTGCGATGAAAAGTAAGCTATTGGGACTTGGAAAAACAAAAGGAATGAGCTTTCTTGCAAGTTTATGTGGATAATTTCACGCTGACCATCACTTTTAAGTGTCAATAAAGGAAGACGAATTATGTCTTTTAAAATTTAACTCTTTTTTTATGAATACATAAATTATATTTTGCGACATCTTTTGGCGAGGAAAGTTTTGAGACGTAGAGCGTTCCGTTGACATGTTGAGAGGATGTTGTAACAAAGCCTTGATTCTCGGATGTATCGATCGCGGAAGATCAATCAGGCGTCTTGGACGATTTCCTCATCTACATTGTTTGCTTCTTGAGCCCAGCCTCCGCCCCTACGTGACATTAATATTAGCTCAGATCGCAACAGAGATTGCTTTATTGCATCGTCTCGGCTCATCAAGTGGGTCGACTGCGGGGGAGGGAAACACAATTACTTCTCTCAGCTTTGAGCAGTTGAGGCGGTGTGCGCTTTCGTTTCATATCATATTTTTAAGATGACGTACATTAAGCATATTCATGGCGTGTTGAAACAAGTCGGCAATTAGTTGCGTGTCAGTGCGCGGGCCAGGACGGTTAGTTGCATTAAAATATGCAAGAGAGATTCTGTCACATCGCCTCTCGTCGTCCCGAGAAACGCTTCCACGGCTGCTCGTCGTGATCTCTCAGCTGCCTAATTCGACAAAGAAGTTACGCTTTGGAATCCACTTGGAGTTAAAAGTATAAAAAGGGGGTTAAAAGAACGAAAGCTAAAACTTTGTTTTCATGACTAGATGCGAACTGGCTGTGAGAGGGATGCGCGATGAACGTGGAGAGAAGAGAGAAGGGGAATGGAAACAGACGACGATTACCAGCCACTTTCACGCTACGTCACGCCAAATTTGTCACGTGACCCAGCCACTTTTCCCGCGAGGAAATAAAGTAACTATCATGTCTGGAAATGCCTGTTGAGGTATCATAGTATTACGACTAAAAGTTTCACCCCCCAATAAAATTAAATTTATCGCCTCGCTCCGGAGCCTACAATTGTGGTACACACTGATGAATGGTGCAATGGCTGGGACTGGAGCAGCATCATTGGTCCCCGCGCCCGTCTTAACGCCACATCCTGAATTAGGTTTAGCTGGTTTCTCGTTTATTCTCCATTACTTGGTCTGGCAACGTTCCATAGATTCGGGCCATTCATTTACAGATTTGAACTCATTTTCTCACTGAGCAGGAAGGCGTTGATTTTAACCAAATTGTTAATTTGGTTGGTTTGCCGCAAGAAACCATGACCAACGGATCTTATGCCAAATTAATTTTCTGTTCTCTCCACATTATAAAGCCGATTGCATCGTCTTGTTCTGCTGAAGAAGTGTGGAGAAGTTCGTCTCGTGAAATCTCTTCCGAGAACTCGCCGAGAGAGTTGACTTGTGTTTGAAAACACTTCGACGTTGTGAGATGAATCAATCGCAATGCGATCAGTTAATTGCACCTCCCCGGCCTCTCATTGGCTGGGCTAATCTTCCTGGGTCATGGTTCGAGTAATCCACCGTTAGATGGCGGTAACTACTGTCGGGCCGAATCACTGAGAAGTAAACTTGTTCAACAAAAGTTTTTGTTCAAAACATGTCCTATGACTGAAGCACTCTAAAAATGTTCACAATAATAGATATATCTAAAAATGCACACGCCATAGTCTAAAAAATCATCTGAACACGTATTATTATTACAAAGTTACAATTATTTAGACAGCTGAACCGCACCAATGCCGATTGTTTGATTTATCCCATAGTACAAACACAGAGCTGAAACTTTTTTCTCAGATTAACAGCAAATAATGTGAGCTGAATTCTTCCTGCAGGAATAACATGTTGATCTAATACCAGACCAATAACATTATCGAGTTGGGTGAAGTTAGTTCTTAGCAAGATAAAAACAAACTCAGATGAAATGATGCTGCGGGGCGCTCAGGTGGAGAAAGTCATCAGCCGATTCAGAAGCTGAGAAACAAAATAAACGAACGAAAATCGAGTGGTGTTGGAAAACAAATTAACTCGATAGAAGAGATTTTGTAAAAAGGATATTGCAAGATATCGAGATACATATTGGTGTACAAGATCGACCCTATCTCGATGAGGTGTGACGTCATCAATGATGTGGTTTCCGAGATAATGTTTCATCATCTACCTAATAGCAGACCGAGATAGTAATTAAGCGTTTCAAGCAGCTTCTATTGAAGCTAATCTATAAAGTAATCAATAGTTAGTGTTTGCTTGTGAAATTATATTATAGTTGATCAGGTAATCTAAACTAGTCGTGTCACGGTATAGAGCAAATAAGGTGGAATTAATTAGCTATTATACAAATAACATCATCGAACTATCTTCATAGATGTAATGGGGAAGATGATTCTAATGTAGTTACCATGGACCTAATGGTTGCCATGACAATATAAAACGAGTTACAACAGTTATGTTTTTGGCAGTCTTTAGGTATGTGTTCTGTGTTCTCTGGCGTTGGGACTTTGCAAAACAGTTTTACTTGAAACATTTGCCCGATCAGTCGAGCCGACTCCAAGCCCATTGTTAGTCATACTCAATTATTTGTGCAAGTCCTTTACTTGCCCTGAATTTCTGTTTACATTCACACAACTTGAGTAAATTACGCCATACACTCCCACGTATTATTAGGCGGGCCACATCGCCGTGCACTGTCCGAGTTATTTACTCAATTTTATCTTGATTCAGGGGGTGTTAGGCTTACTTGTTTGAAATAACTCTGTATACCTCCTCCCCTCCCCCTCCCCCACCATACCGACTCAAACATCTCCTCTCACAAGTAATTACTCGAATTTACGCCGACAGCAAATCGTTAGTCTGCCCAGACCTCCACACACCTCCAATCGACAACATGGCATCTCTCTCGAGCACACTGTCCCGGTGACATGCCCTCTCTCTGTCTCCTTTCAGTGGTACAAATCCTCCATTCCCGTCACCAAGCTCCCCAAAGCCGCCTGTGATTACAAATTTCATTAAATCCCCAGTCGGACCTTTGGTGTGGTGTTTTGGTTGTATTTAGGTCCTCATCCTGCATTGTAAGACACGTAAACGCAGCTCCAAGCTCTCGTTACCCGGATGGTAAGGCGGGGAATTGGGGATTGGAAATTACCCTGAGAGCTTATAGAGGCGGTAATGAACATGCCTGACATTCCTTCGCAATGCAACGACTTGATGGGAATGTCGACACTACAGTAACATTCGACCGCAAACGCATCGTTCAAAACAGAAGAGGTGTAACAATCGTGCAGAGAAGATCAATGTGTCATTACCGTTGTCAGACTTGATCGTTACAGATTCTGTTCTTTACTGGCAAATGCGAATAAAATTAAAACTGCTATTTCTACATGTAATTTAGTAGGTTGCCTGGTTCTTCTCACCAGTTGATGTAAAATTACATTAAATGTTCAATTACTGATGAAAATAAAATGAAAAATGTAATGTAATGTATCATCAACTGGTGAGGAGAACTGGGCGACCCACTAAATTACATGTAGAAATAGTTTCTTTTTTCTTTCAGTGTATACACACACTTACACAAAGGTGGAAAAAAGTAAAAACGGTCTTCGAAAGAAGTGGATTGGCTGAAAAAGATTGGATGGCATTATCCGATGAAGTATATTATGCTACTACGTCATCAAACTCTTAGTAAGTGAGCTCTGATTTCATTGAAAATAACAAGGATTGATTGTCCAGGAAATTGACCACCAGGCAATCCGTTTCGTTCAAATACCATTTTAACTTTGACCAAGTGTTTCTATCTTCCATTTTCTTTCAATTCTAGTATTGAGTGTAGCAGAAAGTTTAGTACAGAATTTTCCTACGCATCTTCCCATGTGTATCTTACTCGTGTATCTTCGCAGAACTTTCGAGCCATACGCAAAGGCGGGTTAGAGGGAGAGGAGTCCATTACTTTAAACTTTCAAAATTAAACATAGACACAAAGCTAACTGTCGTGCTTTTACTGACAAAGTGATTTCTGGCACTCCTCCTTAAGTGAGTTATAAAATAAGACCTAGTGTAGTGAGGCTATAGTATAAGTTTAAGAACTCTGAAGTAATGTATTTAAGTTGTCAATTACCTGTCATTGAAGGAGCTAGTCTGTATTGGACTTTGCTGAACTCGACTCCAACTTTCATGGAAAGGGAGTAAATAAACCAGCTGGCGCAGCGCTGAGCACGGAAGTAAGCTCCAGAGCCACAGGAAATTGCACGACAATTCCGCTGCTGCAATGATTGTCTCTTTGCACCGTTTTTATTGTGCAGCTACGGGCACAAAGTGAAAGACACAGATCATTCGGACAAAGAAGAACGTCCATGTGAGGGATGGGGAAAGAAATAAGTTAATTTGGCCAAGTGCTAGTCCTGCCTTGGTGAAATAAGTGAGCTGTACGCGAGGTAAAAACCTGAGTTAGAACCTTTTTTTAGTACTTTGTGTGTTTCGACGGAACTTTCATTAGAGACCTCCCTCAAGTGACAGACGCGTCGTGCTGCCGACGTTTTGAGCAGTGTTCAACATTCCCTGAAATATCAGAGGAGACCTGGCAATCTATGTGTCGTGGCAGAGAAACTCAGCAATGAGGCAGATTAGTTATAAATACTTCGCGGACAATTTAGTTATCAAGTAATACTATACTCTGTTCCTAAGGCAGACACACTCATTGTTCTCGTTTTATGATGTATTAGGGACACTTACAATGGACCTGACCCTATCGTAAAAACCTAAAAGTGTCAAAACATACCTCATAAATATATACATACCATTGTGGAATAATACTCCACACCCTAAGCGAGCTAAGAGCTACAAGGTTGTAAACGACCTCGAACAAGGGATGTGCAATAAATGGTCGAGGATACAATGAGAGCAAATGATTTTACGATACATTATAAACGAGAACAATGAGTGTGTCTGCCTTAGGAACAAACTGTAGTTAGGATATTTTCATACGTTTCATAAGGTGAAGAAATTATAAATAAAAATAGTATTGAACTAGGAATATAGTAAAAATATATGAAGATAGTAATGAAGTTAGAATATAGTAAAATAAAATATAAACGTCCAACCTTAAAATTCTCTGTGCGTTGCTTCTTAAGTCCCATCTGTAATTAACTAAAATTTAAATATAGAAAGTGTAAAAGTTAATTCATCATCTTGTGTTTTAAAAGTATTTTCTAATTAGTAGATGAAAGGTTGTTTTCTTAAGTTTGAAAAAGTGAAGAAATAGTAATATTCCAGATCATGTCGAAAAGGAGCGGGTTAATTATATTTGACTTATCATCTTGCCTGGAGGTATTAGAGCAGAAGGTTTCAAAGGAAGTACTTTTATTAATGGGATTGAGAGAGAAAAGTCGAACCTACAGAGCCAACTTTCAGTCACAACTCGAGAACCGACAACATCGAGAAAGATTATTGCTGACGAAGTTATCAAATCCAAGTGATATTTTAAACAATAATTTAAACCGAGCCGAGTGGTATGGATGTCATCGGTTCTCTCGTGACGCGTCGTGCAAACACATGGGGAATGCGTGGAAATCACAAGCAATTAGTTCGATACGGAGTCACATTCGGGCTCCAGTATAGCGGCATGAAACCTTCGCTACTTCTTGGCATGGCATTGACGAGAAAATTAAATTATCATGTGAGGCCTTCCAGTACCTCATGCATAGTACCTCGCAGTACATAAAAGAAAGAAGAAGATAATATACCAGGAACCAACTAGTAAGTCACAAATATTTTGAACAGAAACACTGGTATTGTCAAATATAAAATAAAAAGAGTCTGCAATATTTCGTCGATGCGTTCGATCGACTTTGTCAAGCAAGACTGACGAGTTCCGTTACCACTGCTGCCTTCTCTGCCGTCAGCCCCCCACCATGAGACCCGATGACTCACGCGAGAAGCCGACATACCATGACCATATATGGCCTGCCGTTTACCCAACCGATTTTTTATGCGCTCCCATGTCAGTGTCAGGAAGTGTATATAGGTGAAACAGGGAGGCCACTTGACATACGTATTAAAGAACATCGAGATAACGTAAAAAATCATAAAATTTCTACATCTTTAGTAGCTGAACATGCGTGGACTAACATGCATACTTTTGATTGGGATTCTGCTATAGAAATATATAAGGAAAGTAACGCTAAGAAAAGAAAATTTATTGAGTCAGCATTCATTACATGTGTGGACGAAGTTATTAGTCAGTCATCGTGTCATTTTGATGACGTATGGGTGGCTATGCTTCGTCCAGTGGTGAAGTCTAAATTCAATTCGGTGCGAAAATCGGTTGGGTAGACGGCAGGCCATATATGGTCATGGTATGTCGGCTTCTCGCGTGAGTCATCGGGTCTCATGGTGAAGGGGCTGACGGCAGAGAAGGCAGCAGTGGTAACGGAACTCGTCAGTCTTGCTTGACAAAGTCGATCGAACGCATCGACGAAATATTGCAGACTCTTTTTATTTTATATTTGACAATACCAGTGTTTCTGTTCAAAATATTTGTGACTTACTACCTCGCAGTACCTCGTGAACCTGGCAGAACCTCATGTACCTGACAGTACCTCGAGTTCATGACAGAACCTCATGTACCAGACAGTACGCCATCTTGTTTAGTTTTCTAGCATAATCCTCAGATTGGTTGGAAAGTGTAAATGAACCGATTGTCAGTTTTGTATTTTCTCACAGCATTAATTTGCATGCAATTCAAAGGCCCACATTTGAACGCGATACACAGAGCTTTTTCCCCGCTCAAAGTTTTTGACCAGAGTCAAAGTTTTTGATATATTTTATTTTTAAAAATTGTATTAAATTGTCGAAATACGTATCTATCATCGACAATAACGTCACCCGCTTGCGATTAAGAAATGAACCATTACAACAATTTGACCCCCAAGTTAATATGAAGTTCCTATGCGCCTGACAGTGACTCGGATGTGACGTGAAGTCCACGTGACGTCACAAGTGACTCGGCTTCTCATCTTGATCAGAGATCGGCGAGGTGTTCATGAAACTGAAACGGAGGATATTAAAATGAGCACGCGGAAGAAATGAAGAACAGCGCCAGCAAGAGTTGCGAGGAAATGAGAAGTGGAGGGGAAAGTAATGAACAGAAACACGTCTCGAGATATTGAAGTATAGGAGATGTAATCTGATTGGCTCTCACGCATATCGCATTTAATAAGAAATTGATCGAGCTGCAATGTATATTAATGTTACTTTTCTATTTCATATTTTAATGGAGTCAGGTAAAAACTAGATCTTCTCGAATGGCATTGAAGCGTCAGTTAGAATTGTAATAACCTGTCCGTCTGCTATTTTGATCATCTTCAGTGTGGTCAAGTTATCCTCTTACAGATCGATGCTATTTGAATTCGCTATGTTCTCAGACATCCCCCCCCCCCCCCTCTCTCTCTCTCTCTCTCTCTCTCTCTCTCTCTCTCTCTCTCTCTCTCTCTCTCTCTCTCTCTCTCTCTCTCTCTCTCTCTCTCTCTGATCTTGTGATTATCTAGACCACGAAATTAAGCCGTGCGGGTTGCAGAGCTTTCTCCGAGCGCAGGGGCAGAGCTGATCTCATGGCTGTGGACCACATCAATATCTGCCGACTTGTCTTCTATTTCTGCTTTATGTGAAGGTCTCAATGGCTACTCAAATCTCAACTAATTGCCTTCGAATCTTCATTCTATTATCAAACCAATGAAATCTGCCTTTGTAATCTCACGGAAATGCTCAGCAACCATCAAAAGAAAAGAGGATTTAGAGTTGCATCTAATCATGTCCCTGATAAAGTTGAACTACTTACTGTCATACTGGCATGAAATTACAAAAATGCTATTACAAAATTGTGGAATAATGTACACTCCCCCAAATAATAAACGGTACTCGAAAGAAAATGAATTGACTGATTAAGGTTTGATGGCATCATCCCATGAAGTCAGTGCTAACGCATATCTAACTCTTTTAGGTGAGCTCTGATTTCATTGATAATAACAAGGATTGATTGTCAAGGAACCGGCCCAGCAGCCAATACGTTTTGTACCAAGTACCGTTTATTATTTGGGGGAGTGTACGTGTTACGGTTTTATAAATCAAATTACTTTGCCATTTTTATTATAACATAATATCTTCTATTAAAAAAAATTAAAAAATAGGTACTGTTTCTTATACTATGTTGAGCCTGAGTGGCGAGCGGTAGGAGGGAATGTTCAAATGTATAGCTTATTACATTTTCAGCCTTTGTCAAATATTTATTTCTAAATAAAGTGCTCTCGAAAATATATTTAATAAAAGGTATCAGTAAACAGGAGCGCATCCTGCGTAATAAAAGTCCAACCAACCAACACAGAAATCGAAGATGGAGCCCTCGAGCTTTGGTTAAAAAAAGATGATCAACAATATAAATAAATCGCAGGGCGACCGAGGGCGGATCGAGTAAACCTTTGCTGGGCTCATTTTAGTTGACAATCAATATGAAATAATCGCCGAAGAAGGGAGTGGAAGCGACGGCTAACTATTGAACGTTGTGAATAACAGTCTTCGAACGGCCGCACTTACGATAAACAGAAGTTATCGTAACGTATGCACGCCGGGTCGCGGGTTAAAAGGAGCTGGAACAAAGAATGGGTGTCAAGATCCATTCACCGCTCACTTTACTCCTCGGTGGTGAATTCCTAATGACGTTGAAATGGAACGCGTCCCCTTCAACACCTGCGGCTGAGAGCGCTCTTGACTTGCGCTCGGCTCCGCTCGGTAGCGCTCGACGACGCCCGCTACATCGGCAGGTCGAGGTCAGTGTTGAGAGTGCACACACAAACATCCTTCATGACTCGAGTAATTGCGACGTCACTCGTCGTCCAATACGTCGTGAATCAGAGTCCGCAATATTATGTCGGTAAATATTGTGATTATTAGGTAGTCTAGTCGGATTCTAAAACACTAAAACACTCACGGATATCAAGTTGTTCTAAATAATACGTACAAGTTAGAGATGATAAAATGCGTTATTTTATTATACGTCTTTAACGTACACACAGTAAAACTTTTATTTCATTGATGAAATGAACTTCACATTCTGAAGAAAAGTAGATTTCAATTGTAATCTCTCCTGCGTTCAAATATAACAGTCTTATTTACTGGCTTTAAATAAATTTACATGCAAGTGTATTTGATAAGTATCTTTATCATGATCATTCTGTATTTTATAGTGAATGTAAATCATCACCAATGTATGCATGTTACTTATTGAAAGTAGAAGAACAGTGGCAACGGAAGAGGGGAGAGGAGAGTCTGAAGAGGCGAGAGAGATTTGATCGTGTATCTGTGTTCCAAACACATCCGCCATTTGTTCTCAGAGAAACACACAGCGGGGTGCATTTGAAAGAAAAGCTTAAATCTCGATAATATTTTATGTTTTCTGGTATCATGCGTTAAACGCCCCCTCTAAAGTATCTCTAGCACGCAATATCCACCCCCGATCTCTTCTGGGCACACTTCCAACTTCCTTGCCAGCGAATTAATGTCATTATCAACACACAACTAAAAAAAGGAATCCATTCCCCTTGGTAAGTCAAGACCACAATTAGCAGAAATGTTCCCCTTTGCCAGAATAATACGAGGGAAGAGAAAAAAACACTATCGACTTCGCATCGATTACTTTTAATCGAGCGAAAAGGAAGTTAACTTACGGGCCGAAACTAAACACAGATTGAAGACTTATAGAGAGAAATCTTCCTTTCTTTCTGACTTGAACATTTCCTGGACTAACTGCCGAGGGACAGAAATCGCAAAGCGGAACGGCTGCAGGATCCAATTAAAAGAGGAGACATTTTAGAATTAAATGTCAAAATAGTTAAACTCTTGAGGTGGATTTCTTAGACAATTTCCTGAGAAAATTTAAGTGGAGGAGCCGTGATCGAAACCTGGCACCTCCATAAATGCATGAATTTCATTACTTCACTTCTCATACAACTATTAGAAGCCAACAAAATGTCTTCAAGATACATAGATAGATAGATAGATGTCTCGGGTTTATGTTATTATTACGTATTCAAACCGTTGCAAACGCATTTAACACGTAATGTTGTCATCGCAATTTGCCAGTCTGAAGCCACCGTCTTGTAGAACAATAAACCTGACAAGCTGTGATTAGCTGTGTCACTGAAGAAGTAAGTTTGCAAAGTGGCAAGAAAATATGATTACGTTGTCTTGTCTTGGAAAGCGATGAGTGGCTGCGACGTCAATCAATCCATCCATCACTCACTCCGGCAGTCGGCGAGCCTTGCGCGCTCAGCACTCGCTCTCCTGCTCACCACATCCATCATGGCCATCAGCGACTATCTACAAACACGACCACTTTTTATTTCATTTTTTCCTATTTTTATCCTTCCTTGGAGAACCTTCAATCTCGGGAGGACGACACAAAAGGGCAGCAGGATTATCGACCTGGTGATATCGATCATCCTGCATCTCACTGCAAGTTCCATGACATCCAGAAGCTGAAATGCAGATCTCTGGAGGACCAGTCCCGTGATAAGTGACGTCATTGCCGTGAGCCATGCAAGTGCATGTCCATGACGTCATTGCCGTGAGCCATGCAAGTACAGGTGCATGTCCATGACGTCATTGCCGTGAGCCATGCAAGTGCAGGTGCATGTCCATGACGTCATTGCCGTGAGCCATGCAAGTGCAGGTGCATGTCCATGACGTCATTGCCGTGAGCCATGCAAGTGCAGGTGCATGTCCATGACGTCATTGCCGTGAGAATGATGCGCTTTGCGTTAGACGTGACCCACTACTCCCGTATACAGCCAATCAACGTCAACGTAACGAAAAAGTTGAGGAACTTCAACTTTTATAGCGTACTCGTGGTTACGCTCATATGAAGATTTTATAAAACTCAGTCATGGAATCATCACGAATTTAGGTGATACGTTTACAGCGCAATTTTATGTTATGAAAAGTTTGAGGTGCATTTCATTGCTCCTTTTACGTCGGTTACCTGGCATAAGATGATGACATTTCGTTGCCATTTTTTCTTCTGCAGAATTCTCTCACTTACATCATTTCGTCTGGCGTCTCTCAACCAGTAACAAAATTTAATTTAAACGTTGATAAAAGTACAAAGCGATTCGAAATACATGTTGAGTATTAAACTTCACTCGAGAATAAAGGAACAAAAAGAGTAACATACAGATTTCTGAGAGCAGTTGCTTCGCATGTAATTTGATTGCAAACGTTTAATTTGGATCGACTGCTAGGTTTGTAAAGCCAGGTATTTTGAGCCGAGGTAGACAAGCCGACGATGAATGCTAAATTGTTTCCTGCCGTCAAGCGATGCCGACTCTCAACTGAGATGGATCGCTCGAGAAACGCCTGGATCGTAATTGAAAATCACAAGTTCACACCTTGTCAGTGAAACGCTTGAAGAATGACATGCAATCATGCTGATAGCGAGACTCGAGGGCAACGATCGCTTATCGCAGAATCAAAAGCTTGCCAGGCCATCGATTTCATGGATTTTTACACCGATATTCGTGAAATTGTTTAAACATTAAGTGTCTGAAAAAAGGTCAACCCTTAGCCCCATTTACACGGTGCAATTTCTTGAACAACGTCACATTCGCACTTTTCTTACAATTTTGTATTTACACGAACGATGCAACTTCTTGTCACAGAACTTGAGCTACACTTTTATATAAGTTAGAACGTGTTCTAATTTCTATGAAGAAATGTGACACAGAAGTTGAACAAGAAGTTGCTCCGTGTAAATTGGGCTTTAAAGATTATCTAGATTATGAAAAATACAACAACGAAGATTTTGAAGGGGTGTTATTAGTAAAACCAAAGGTAAAACGTCAGAACCGATTGTCTCAAATTCTCCACGACTAGTTCTGGACTGAGATTACTGTCGTGGTTAAAAACTGTATTGAATCATTCATCATATTGCATGTTCGAAACACGCGTTTTCAAAAGGTGAGAAATAATTTAAGAGATTTGACATTTCGGCAAGAGTCGATCCATCCACTTTAAAAGCGACGGTCTGTTGTTCAAATCGTCACTCAGTTTCTTGGTCCAAGTCTGCCTCGCTGTTTTCTTTTCCGTAACAACATTTAGATACCTCTGAAACTTTCGGTAATACATTTTCTTCGTCTAAATGTGGAACAACGAGAACTAAGCTGGCTGCATTATAAACAGCTAAGGTGTGTATCATTCTTAAAATATAATCCAGCGTGTGTTCTTGCAGATAACTTCCTCGTCCATGTGTAAAGTGGCCCTCGTTTAAAAGACGCTCCCGCTAAGTCGTCGCTGCACCGTGCAGAGAAAATGTTCACGACTTTTAATATAATCAGTCCCACGGCGGTAATGCGATGGAATGAATTCACACGCGCCTCGGCTTCTCCCAGGGCGTCGCGGCGCTCTCGTGTGGGCGGAAGCGTGGCTCATAAAGCTCAGTATAGTTATTCGCCGGCTTCTTTTGCTGCGGTCTCTACATACGAGTAGAGGTCATATTTCCCGGCCGGCGTGCAGTCGACCGAGCGACATAATGTCAAACGAAGATGCTGCCGAGGATGTCTTTTAGACGCTGGCTTCTTTATTCGTTGTTTTCATAAATAATACATACTCTTAGAATGTGGAAAGCGTGTTTGCAGAAATACAGATTTTAGATTTATCATTAAATCTTTTGAGGCAAGCGATTTCCGAGTTAAACATATTTATTTATTTTTTGAAGAATAACACGACAGACAGATTACAAAATATCCTTTTAAAAATCCACGTGACATTTTTCAAGAAATAAGTCTATTTCTATCTTTACTATTATAGGGTAGCACGCGCTCTTTTATAATTTCACGTCAAAAATAAATCATTTTCTCAACGTTGCCATTTCCTTTGAGTCTTCCTTGTCGGTGTCCCCTTGTCTCTCTCTCTCTCTTCCTCACCTTGACTTTACATAATGCAAATCAGTTTTCATCTGCGAGGGACATCTCTGTCTTGCTCGCTCTCGTGCTGCCAACATAACAGCGCACTTCCTCCCTCTAAAGTCTTATTAGTAATTAACCCGTTCTTATCTCAGCATACACTCTGTTTCGTGTCCAACCTGTACAATCCATTCTGGTTACTCACGTCTTTACCTAGCACGCTCCTTCTTCATTGCTTCCTGTTTTCTTACACTTGCTTGCTCAGAAGTATCACACCACGTACAAGCACCATCGTGAAACGTGTTTTCAAAATAAGATTTTGGAGTAGGTAATGAAGTTAATGTTGAGATTATTTAGAGATAGGTAAGTACATTTTATAATCGTAACTCCCAGAATAGTGGTGTAAAAATAACGTTGCATTGCACTTATTACGTCAAGTAAGATATTTCATGAATAATTTTAACCACTCTAAGAATAATGGCATACAATTATTCTTGTAAGTAGGAGGTTCACTGGCGGTAAAAGTTGAAACAATTTCAATTTAATTCACAATATACAGGCAATTGATAATTGAAATTGAATTTGATGGACAATTTATTTGATTTAAAAATTGTTATCACAGACAACTTGCGACTTGCGATAGTTATTATGTGCATGAGCTTATTCATGTGATACCTAACAAATTTGTAAATCAACTTTTAGTATATCGCCCTCCGTTTTTCAACGACGACAATTTGATGCATAACATGTCCCCCTCTTCTTATATCATTTCAGTTTGATTTACCGACCGTCCTTCAGGAGTTTGAATTTCGGGAAAAGCTCGGACGTTGCTCATTTCCCACTTTTCCTCCCCCCTCTTCCTTCAAGTCATCATACTCTCTAACTCTTTCAAGCGTCGCGACGTGGGGCGTCGCGCTGCGCTGAAATAAAATGCGTGAAAAAGCGTGATATTTGACACGCATCTGAGACTCGCATCATTACTCTCCAGCTTTTAGGCTAAACCTCTTCGCTCTTGCTCATTCTATTTCTTTATTTGCCCTGAGGGAAGAGTTTTATCGCACAGTCGCAGCTAGCGCGGTGTCAAGTTGATGTCAGCCCATAACTCAAGAGTTAAGTAGCTCGTCCGAATTCTCACAGACGACAATATCAAGTTTAAATACAAGCCGTGCATTGCACAATCATGTCTCAAGGCAACGTCTACCTAGCCGTACATTGCACAATCATGTCTCAAGGCAACGTCTACCTAGCCGTGCATTGCACAATCATGTCTCAAGGCAACGTCTACCTAGCCGTGCATTGCACAATCATGTCTCAAGGCAACGTCTACCAAGCCGTGCATTGCACAATCATGTCTCAAGGCAACGTCTACCAAGCCGTGCATTGCACAATCATGTCTCAAGGCAACGTCTACCAAGCCGTGCATTCAACAATCATGTCTCAAGGCAACGTCTACCTAGCCGTACATTGCACAATCATGTCTCAAGGCAACGTCTACCAAGCCGTGCATTACACAATCATGTCTCAAGGCAACGTCTACCAAGCCGTGCATTGCACAATCATGTCTCAAGGCAACGTCTACCAAGCCGTGCATTACACAATCATGTCTCAAGGCAACGTCTACCAAGCCGTGCATTGCACAATCATGTCTCAAGGCAACGTCTACCAAGCCGTGCATTGCACAATCATGTCTCAAGGCAACGTCTACCAAGCCGTGCATTACACAATCATGTCTCAAGGCAACGTCTACCAAGCCGTGCATTGCACAATCATGTCTCAAGGCAACGTCTACCAAGCCGTGCATTGCACAATCATGTCTCAAGGCAACGTCTACCAAGCCGTGCATTACACAATCATGTCTCAAGGCAACGTCTACCAAGCCGTGCATTGCACAATCATGTCTCAAGGCAACGTCTACCAAGCCGTGCATTGCACAATCATGTCTCAAGGCAACGTCTACCAAGCCGTGCATTGCACAATCATGTCTCAAGGCAACGTCTACCAAGCCGTGCATTGCACAATCATGTCTCAAGGCAACGTCTACCAAGCCGTGCATTGCACAATCATGTCTCAAGGCAACGTCTACCAAGCCGTGCATTGCACAATCATGTCTCAAGGCAACGTCTACCAAGCCGTGCATTACACAATCATGTCTCAAGGCAACGTCTACCAAGCCGTGCATTACACAATCATGTCTCAAGGCAACGTCTACCAAGCCGTGCATTGCACAATCATGTCTCAAGGCAACGTCTACCAAGCCGTGCATTGCACAATCATGTCTCAAGGCAACGTCTACCAAGCCGTGCATTGCACAATCATGTCTCAAGGCAACGTCTACCAAGCCGTGCATTGCACAATCATGTCTCAAGGCAACGTCTACCAAGCCGTGCATTACACAATCATGTCTCAAGGCAACGTCTACCAAGCCGTGCATTGCACAATCATGTCTCAAGGCAACGTCTACCAAGCCGTGCATTGCACAATCATGTCTCAAGGCAACGTCTACCAAGCCGTGCATTGCACAATCATGTCTCAAGGCAACGTCTACCAAGCCGTGCATTGCACAATCATGTCTCAAGGCAACGTCTACCAAGCCGTGCATTGCACAATCATGTCTCAAGGCAACGTCTACCAAGCCGTGCATTGCACAATCATGCATTGCACACTGTAGTCAAGCGAGCATTTGTAAACCTACACATGTAAATATCAATTATCAAAGAATATGTACAAACAAGACGACTGTAGATAAAGATAAATCAATTTATTGAAGTTTTCTAATATTTTCTACTATTAAAAAGTGTGTATTTCACATACTTTATACAATTTCAATAATACAAAGAAGATAGTCTTGCCATTGACAGGGCAGTGTTCATGTGACCGACCAATGAACGACGTGATCGACTTGCTATTCTAATCGTGTATGAACTTTAGCTTGAATACTTACTGTAAATTATACGTATAAAGCTGGGTCCACATAGACCGTTTTTGCGTTTTCCGTTTTTTCATATGCCCAATCAAATGCAATGTAACTAACGTAATAATAGTGCAGAAACATGATACAATGGTTTTGGAAGTTTAAGATGAAGTCCAGCGCAAGATCTCACCAACATGTGATCCAAATATAGGCGGATGTAAATTCCAAGTAGCCAATAGTCGCTCAAACTATTTTTTACATGTATTTCAAAATCATAAAACTGTGCATGTTTTATACATTCACATATATTTTTACCATTTATTTTGCTTGTCTTGCTAGGTTCACGTAGTGCAGTACAATTCGCCAGTAACCCGATTTTGCTTTAATCCGCACACCTAAAAGCCATAAAAAACAGAGTGGTTGCCAAATATTTAAATAGATATGTACGTTTGGCTCGGTGAATAAGTAGGTCTGTGCAACTCAATAAAATTATTGTTTGTTTTGACATCATTTTTATTTGGATGCATTCCTGTCTGTATTCATGATGTTCGTTGCATAAGACCATTGCAATGTGACATTTCATGACGTCATATTCTAACTGGTAGAAATAAACTGTTCTAATTAGAGTTCCCTCGTCGATCGATAGCCTTTGTACCTGATATCAAAAGCAATGCTTGCGTCTATACTTATAAATGGTTTGATCAAAATAATGGAATTACATCAGCGATTGGTAACTGTGAAATGGAGAACAAGATTCGGACATCAGCGCTGAATGCTACTGAAGATACCTACTTGGCTTTCGAAACCATGAAGTTGGAATAACATTTGACTTTCGAAAGATCATTTGGCCGAAGACGTTTCAATTCAAGCTAAATTAGATTGGATGACCTTAATAGCGTTTCATTGTCTATCGAAGCTGACATTACCGGCGATTGCATACTTGCGATTTCTCGAACGAGACAACTGCATTCTATACAAACAAAATATTGACCCGCAATTCATTTGATAGGAATGTAATAAACTGAATCCGAAAGACATTTAGACATTCACTTTTTCCCGAAAGTTGATGCCACTATTTTTTTCGAATAAAGTTTTGGTCGACTACCTCCAACTTTTCAGCAAACACATTTCGGCTCAGTGTATTGTCCCCGAATTCAGATGTTTTAGGTGATGCTGTATATGTTGGGCTCGATGTGTTGACTCCAAATACTCCGAGAGTGGATTTGATCTTCTCTTCCCCCTGAAGCTACGTCACCAGCCGACTAGAAGATAGAGAGAGCGAGAGAGACCGACGCAAACAAACGCTTTGAGAAACAGAGAGATGAAGCGACCCATAAGAAATACGATTGAGTTGAGAAAGAGACCGAGAAACAATCCTTCTATACAGTGGTTTCAGATCTCAGGATCTGAGTCAATGGAAACCAAATATCCCCAGAAGGAGTTTCGAGTTGAAGCTCGTGCCTGAAGGCTATCATTGACAAATGAACTAAGTTACCTCATGATCATGATCATCTTATGAAGTCATTAGCGTCAAGGGATGCGGCAAGTTGCAAGTGATCAACGGCGAACTCGAGGAATGAAGACAATCCAGACCGATCACACTTGATGAATGGATACCTTCTTTCAAAACTATCGTTTGGTCAGGTGGTCGTAAACATGGCGGACAGTAAATCAGACTCGATTACGTCATCACCTGGATTGTGAGCTCAAATTATTTATCTTGCAATTGGTTCACTTCACAGATTTGATTTGAAACATAATGCAAACGTCAATGTTTTATGTGCAAAAGTGAGACACCAACAATAAATACACATCAGATGTTCTGTTCCTCATTACCTTATAAACTGCTTTTATAGAGAGAGTCTTTTGAGGGGAAGGGGGGGGGGGTACAATCATTGCCTGTCGATCAGACGAAATATGGTATATTTTCATTCTAAAAAGTTTGGTCGAATTTCAGAGTTGAAATATGTATTGCTGAAAGTAATTTGTAAACATGATATTTAATTATATTTATTGATTTTGACTGAATGGAACGGTATTCGTGCTCGAGCAATGTAGTCGGTGGAGGCGCCGGGTCTGGGAGACGCGTCTCGGGATGCTGAAGTCAGAGTCGCATTATCTATCATCAGTTGGAATAACACTGTCACTTCTGACAGCAACCTCTCGGCGAACAATTATTCATGCAGTCGTAAAACATTCCGCGAGAGTTTGGCAAGTTGGTCCTCGCCAGGTCGGTTTGCCTCTGCCGGGAATTTATTCATCGCTTGACCTTCTGACCTGCGTCTGACCGATATCGCCTTGATCCCTCTGCATTGAAAGATTGAGCAGCGTTTGGGATTTATTCCGGCCCATTGGGAGGATTGGGAGGGGGAGAGCCAATTAATCCAATGCGACTTTAGAAACTGTTCAAAAGAAACCTGTGGAATTCTAAATCCACAGATATCACGAAAGGTAAACGAGGATTTTTGGTAAATCTCTTGATTCGTTTTCTTTTAAATGTATTTTTTGAAAAGCTTCCCTCAACCCCCAAGTGTATGAACCAAACAGAATTGTCAAGATCACTTGAGTGCGTTGCTCAATGAAACTGGTGATAGGCGGTTTACTCACAAAGGAGTTTTCAAATGTCAGATGCATTACAAAATAGGGTAATAAATGATTTCGGTCGGTGAGTTTTCGGTGTTCTCTTGAAAAAAGGACACCACTAAAAAGGGCGGTACACATGAAAGAATCTCGAGTTCTTTGTTTTACTTGAAAACATTCCAGAATTGCTTTGTAAAATAGAACTATTCCCATTTAGTGCTGGGAGAAATTCCCGCTTCAGTGAATGGAAACCATTCTGACAAATATTTAAATTTACGTGGTTCGCTTAATACCAAAGGCAAATTATATTCAAAAAACAATGTGTTTCCACCAAACCTCTTTACTTTTGGTGTCGCACATGGGATGGTATAAGTAAACCGAGTGTCTCTGCTGAGAGCGCTGCGAGCGAGTGGAGGCGGAACTAACAATATGTTCCTCTTTAGAGCGTCGTTCCCCTCTCAATTGTCTCGTTCCCTCGCGCAATTGTCCCATAAAAAATATTGAATATTTGAAATGAAGGGTGATTGTAGATTATGCTAGTATAACAGCTTATAATGATTCACAAAAACTCTGAGGTATTCTGACTTTATTCATCCAACCCGAATCATCCGATAGGATTTAGTAATCTGTTATTCGGAGAACAATGGGAAATATAGTGCTAGTTTCAACCAATGAAACCTGTTAAGGCTTTAGCCTTTCGGAAATGGGAATATAATATATTTGGCTAGCGTTGGTTGAGACACAATGACCGCATGGAAGGCAAATAAACGAAGCCCGATTCCATGCAGAACACCGGACAATGGGAACAATTAATCTGCTATCAGAATTTATGTTTGTGGTTTTACCGTCCAATGAACGAAGTAAAAACGAAATTATTAAAGTCGAATTTTGGGCGTTATAATACGTACTATTCAAATATAAAAGCGGCCTACAGTGACATTTGACTCTTTCATAAAATAATTTATAATTTAACTGTTATTATTGATGTTGTATGAAATTAGACGCACTTTTCGTCAGCAAATGAATATGAACTTATTCGATATCATTATGTTAGACATTATGGCAGTGGGTTTTGCGGATAGAGTTCTAAAATCTGAAAGTTTCTGGACGTAAACGTGTCATGTCATGATATTTTCAACTCATCATTTTGCCTTTAAAAGTAATGTAAGTCCACCAATCACAGGTACACAAAATAAGCCGCTTGACATACACGTTTTGTCATGGGTATAATTATTTAAATGTGACTAAAATTCCGAGGATTTGGATTAAGATCTAATTAGGTGAAACCCAACTGGTAACATGAACAGATTTAATGCCGTATATCACAATTAATATCATCCAATGAAATTACTATTATTCAACCTTATTTTCCCTCGTGAAATAATCATCAAAGCGTAACGTCCTCAGCGGCTACGGAGTTTATGACATGTGTTTACGTAATATCCGCACAAAGTCAAATCAGAGACTTTAGTGTCCGGCGCATTCAAAGCTATCAATGAGCTTATACTCTATGTTCTGATCCCGGCCGCAGTCAGCAAGCAGCGCTAGTGCAAAGATCACGGCGCGGATAGATCTGTATATATGTGGAAACAATTCAAATTGCGCGTGGCTTACAAACCAACATTACATATTACATTCTTAATTTACATTTTATATTTTACCCTACATTTTTATATATTTATTCAATTATTTCGATAAACATAATAAATAAATATATAATTATTGCGATACTAGGCATAAGAATTTATCATAGCATTTCTGAGACGAGAAAGAGAGATAAATTTGGAACATCGAATCCAGTGATAAATTCATATGGACGGTTACAAAGACAATTTTAAGTCCCTCACTTTTTGAACAAATTGCCAGATATCTCCCATAGTTTCTATAAAGTGTCAGATACCAACAAGCCTTTTAAAAACTGCTTTTTCATCGATGATTCTTTTGAGTTATTGTGTATATGTATTTCTGATCTTGTTTTGTAAGTACGCTTTGTATTGTTAATTGTATTTGTTTCTGATTTTGAAGAGTTTTCATAACAATGAAAAAAATGTGTACATATTATTATTTTTTATATATCTGCTCCATAGTCAGCCTGTTTTGGCTTTGTCGGGCTACAGTTCATTTTTATTGCATAATTGTAAATAAATGAACCAATAAAACTATTAAGAAAGTATAAAGAAATCACGCTCAGACTAGGTTGCCATCTTTCAATCACATGACGAGACCGTAGGTAACTTGACTATCAACTTTTATCCTGTTTTTGTCGTCTCATTGGCAAACATTTTATACTCTATTCCTGAAAGTCTGGAGTCGCTTATTCAATTTTATATGAATTCTCCAACCAAAATGTAGCTCTACAATGAAATTTAACGTCAACTGACAACGAGATTTATTCATCAAAGTTAATTTGATGTGACATGTGGTACAACGGAACTTATTCTAACTTTAGTGATATAAAAGTAGTGGAATATATTGACATTTTCTTACGTTGAGGCAGGTTATGCATCATGGAACTTATTATGATGTTATTGAGTGTATTCACCTGTTACACCTTAAACCTGGAACTGAGTGTAAAATGTTCATGACAAAACATATTGTTGCTATTCATTCATTAGTCAGTTTCATACATCATCCATTTAGTTCTGAAATCATTACTCATGACCTGACTGGATTGAACCGCATTTTCACTCTTGTTCAGTTTCATATTCTTTATTAGTAATTGAATAATTAAACGTAATTTTCTAGGATCCATGCCACCGTTCTAGTCTGGAACAATACATTAAATTCGCTATTTCATTTTACCAAGTGTATACTATTGCAACATATACGTCTCATATCATTGAAGACGTTGACAAATCTTCAAATCAATTGAATCTAATGCTGTAATGCTTTATCCACAAATTAACGGCGGCTGTGGCCTTGTCTTCTGTTGTGCAAGGATGATCTAGGATGATGTGCAACGCAGAATGCTGCGTTGCACGGTATGTACAACGTACAACTATATCGTAATATATTGGCCTAATCAATAACCAGAGTATAATTCGTTTAATTACTTAATTACTATAATGAAAATTCTACTAAATCCACTTCCTATATTATTTATACGTACGAGTAGATTTAACATCAAGTCTACATCCTCCGAAAAGTCTCTTGCCTCTGACAGGGGTTGATGGTAAACTACCAAATAAACTCACTTTACATCGCTACATTGGCAACACTGACTCCAGGATAAACGATGTGTACATCCTGGTTGCATAGTTCACTCCATTCGAATTCCTTCCGATAACATAATCAGGATATTGAAAAATCGGACTATCTAGTAATAATAATAATGATGATACATTTCTTAGCTATTAATATGTAAATTTAAATCTTCACAGACAAATTTATCAATATTCTCTTTAAAGACAGACTGTTTAGACATTGCTATTTTGATGGTTTAATATAAGTTTTTTGCACAGTGGGTAGGTATCTGTTAGATAGAAGAGCATACAATTGTGCTCGAAACGTCGTAAATAAAACGTTATTATGTCTAAACAGTCTGTCTCTAAAGAGAATATTATTATGTACACAATCTCTGCAATATTATTGATTACACAATGATTCAGAAACAGTCGGTTCAAAAGTACCAAGACCCCGAGGAAAGGTGCAGTGAAGTAATCAAAAGTGCATCAACATTCGAAGCGTTGGAGTTGATCGGTCATTTGGACGGCGATTCAACGTCCGCCCTTGAGGATACTTCAAAGAGAAACTGATGCGAATGGAGGACTTGCTTTGTAGTCACGTATTTCTTTGTTGTGACTTCAAGCAAATGTGCAGTTTGACATCTAGACTTGTCCAATAAATCCTGTCATGAAGCTAATGCAATATTATTAGGCTCCCAGAAGTATAGAGTTACCCATGGGACCTTATTCTATAACTATGCATTTCTCAATTAGTCTGGAATCCGATTCACGGCCAGAATTCCAGCTGAATAGGAAATTTTAAAGTTATATAATAGGGCCTATGGGGTGGGATTATATAAAGTGATAACTTTGTTCTTGCGTGACAATCATCTCATCTCAATGTTATTCACTGCTTCTCGGGTGAGATGAGAAGATTGTCACGCGATAACTAGGTTGTCATTTCATATGATTCCTCTCCATTGGTTAAAAGACCGAAAAACACGAAAAAAACGAGAGGCAAATGATGAAACAGGATCCGTGCATCACCTCTTATATGCCCTCTCTTCAGCATCATCATCTAATGATCTAGGTAATTATAATCTTTCAAAGACCCAAAATATCAGGATGGTTTAGTTCTTCTTAAACATAAGTATAGCTGATAGCTAATACGTCACCTTATTATTACGTGATATTGTCCAGCTGATATGGATTGCAGTTACGTGAGATGGAGTTAATTACAATCTCGATGGAATTGGATTGAAATGAATTTGACGGGCTCCGCCAAGAGACACGAAGTTCACCTGGTCTCCTGATGGTCACGGTCTGCTGGCGACAAGGACTGATGGGCGGCCATGGGGCCCGGTAATTGGTGCGACGTCTCGCCGGACTAACGACGCCTATACGTCATCACAGTCACGTGGTGGAACACGCGTCGCGACGCCGATCACACCTGAGACGGCGCCTCCAAGAGCGAGAAGAGAGTTTTCTATTTTCATTCACTACGTCATAACTAGGAGCGATCTGAGGAAAGTGGAAAAGAAATACTTGGAAGTTGGATAAGTTGGTGTTGAGAAGAAAGTGGAACAAATTTCATCTTCATTGGTCTTCAATTTTAATGTGGAGTAATAAATCTGAAATTACCAACTCCCTTTCACGTAAATGTGCACTTCATTTGAACTGACATATCGCTTTCATAATTGAGATATCATATATATAAATTTCATAACTTATTGTATCCATACTGAAAGACGTTTTAAATCAAACAAAAAGCATTAACGACTAACATACCGGGTGGCGCAAAAAAAGATCCCCCTGATTGAGAGGTCACTACATCGAAACTATTATATAAAGGATTCTGAAATTTGTACACATATTAGAAAGCATACCAAAATTTAATATGTGCAAGTTTCAAAAACATTTCTATTGTGGGAAAAAAGTTACAGCTGTTCAAATTTGGTAGTCAAAAAATTGATTATATGGAGCTCAAATAGCGCGCGTCGAGAAAACTTCCAATGGGCGGGACGCTGTTTCTTCAAAACTACGTACGATATCAAGCTGAAAATTTTAAATTATATTGAAAATATATTAAGATCGCTTGTGTAAAAATTTCAATCAGTTTGAATGAAGGGAAAATTATGGAATCTTGAAGTTGAGCGTAAAATCAGAAGAATGTAGATTATTTCTAAACTTTTATTACACACGTTATAAAAGTGATTATTTTCCCACTATTCTGTTTTCAAGCTCAACTTCACGATTCCATACTTTTCGTTCCCCTCATTCATTGATTGAAATTTTACACAAGCGATCGTAATATATTTTCAATATAATTTGAAATTTTCAGCTTGATATCGTACATAGTTTTGAAGAAACAGCGTCCCGGCCATTAGAAGTTTTCTCGACGCGCGCTATTTGAGCTCCGTATAATCAATTTTTTGACAACCAAATTTGAAAAGCTGTAACTTTTTTCCTACAATAGTAATGTTTTTGAAACTTACACATATTACATTTTGGCATGTTTTCTAATATGTGTACAAATTTTAGAATCCTATCTCTAATAGTTTCGATATAGTGACCTCTCAATCAGAGGGATTTTTTTTGCGCCACCCGGTATATATTTGTATACAAAATTGCAATCTACAAACACTAACTAACATTGCTATTTGGGTTAAAATCATGACGTCATACACTACTTGTAAACCTCAATTCAGGAATCTCGTCTCACCGCCTTCTTCACACAAAATCAAAGTTTATCTCGAGAGGTAGATATTCTCCAAGTATTTTGCTGCTAGAAAATAAAAGAAAAAAATCAAACTCTGTAGTTTATGAAGCGGGGAATCAAGTGGGTTGTCAAAGCTCCAGGGACTTCTCCAGGCTTGGTCCCACTGCTATTGACATGAAACTCATCTTTACGTCGCCCCCGTCCCCCCGAAACACTTGTTTTACTGTTGATGCCCGACCCCTGACCCCAGGTCACTCGATTCACTCACAGCCTACTTCGCCCCCCCCCCCCCCCCCCGGCCGGGCGGTTATCCTCAGGGATATGATATTATCAAATATAAGACGGAGTCCAGTTCCAACAGCCACTAAATGAAGCGACAGGATTTGGCAGTTCCTCTTCAAGATCTGAACCCTTTTCGGAACAGAAAATTCTACTTTTTAAAATTCTTTTGGATACTTGACTTTTAATTTTCATACGGGCGAATTCATGAAGATCAAATCAAAACAAGTATAAGCATTACAACATTTTCATTAAAACCACCTGGAATACTACTTGATTTCTCCGCATTTATATGTTGTTGACTCTGAAAATGTTCTCATTTTTTGAAGTAATTTTTCGTTTTTTTCCGTTGAATTCGATCACACAAATTAAAAACTCGTTTCAACACTCGAAATAATGATTTAAGGTTACAAGACTCAGTTAATTTACAAGTAATATTGGATCGCTTCAAGTTCTATAATTAAAATTAAAATAACCCACAATGTTTCATGAATGTTCTCGATTATTCTATAAAATAAGTTAACCTGTACTCTTAATATTACCTCTATTAGTCCAGTATAACGAACGAGGAATTAAAATGAGTTGTGTGTCTGTTCATAAGAGGCTAAGTAATGCAATCCAGGTACAAATAAAGGCGCAATAATACTGCGGAGTCTAGCTATAATATGCGCAACTCGCAAGTTTGTCTAAGCTAATTGGATCTCGAACACAAATGGAAGCCATGGCTTCATCTTGATGTGGTTTCGCCGTCTAGCGACGCGTGGTGGAGACAAAGGGCAACAGAAAGAAAATAACGTATTTCAACTACTCCGCTTGCCGCCAGGATCGCTCAAGCAGAAGTTTAGTCATATTACAACACAGCCATATTGTGTTCTGTGCTCACTGCACAAGATGGCGGCTCGGCCGGATTCAATCAGCACTGAATTCATCGTCACAGGAGAATAAATATGCTGATGCACTTTAAAAAACAGTGAAAAGAAATAAAGAATATACTTACACTATTATCAGAAAGTTTACTTGAATTACATTTTGTTCTATGCATTCAATTTTTATAATGCAACGATTTTTTCTAAATGTATTGACAACATCAAATAATATGTATACCTACGTGAATAAAATACAACTTTAATGGTAAAGAGCAACAATATAGTAATACAATGTTACATAGTACACTTTGTATAGTACCTAATTGTTGTACCTATGTACAAGGAAGTTCTATAATATTCGGTACAACAATTCGGTACAACAATTAATTTGAAATCTCGTATTACAAAATAAGCCAACGAAACTCTAGGTGTGCAGTATACACTGGTTTCTTGGAATAACAAAATTGTACAACAAATCAATTTGGTTTGGTATTACAAACCTGTCAAATGTTGTTACAACAGAAGTAACAGAATCACAATTAACTTCTAAAGTAGGTACTGGTGGCGGGGTATAAGTATATATATTTTGACATAAATTATACGATATTTCAGATCCAATCCTCTTTCGGAGCCGCAAATGATTAGGACTGTCCGTAAAAAAGCTTGCCGTGACTCCATCACGCCGCCATCTTGGATCGCCGCGTTGAACGCGCAGTGAGTGTGATCTATGCGGCCGTGAATAAGACGGAATCAGGGTTGATAAGTGGCGCTGATATCACAACTAATTACATGTCACGTCACTTCCAGCCACATGCACCACGAGATGAATCAGAAGGGTCAAGGAGCCACTCGGAACCCGCGCTCGTCAGGCCAGTGCTAATGGCTCATTCAATGCTAACCAAGGGGCGGGCCGGACGCGAGGGTGGACGCTATTAGCGCCTGGCGCCTCTCAATCTTCCCTCAGTGGCGTGGACCAGAGACGGGATTCAATAAGACTCGAGAGTGGCAGAAACTCAGTGTTATTGAATACAATTTACAGAGCGAATATCGCTTACAAGCAGATAACAAGATAGGATACGACAGGGTCAAAAGTTCGCCCTACTTAATGAATATAAGAAGGTTTCTTTGTATGGGATAGAAATAGGCAAAACGTTTTGTTAATAGCTTCTGTTAGCCTACATTAGTATTATTAAATTATTAAATCGTTTCTAGAGACAAATGTGTGGTTTGGAATATCAAGTTCTTGACATCTAGTGAAACTTATAAAAGTCGGTTGAGAACTTTTTACAGAACCAAATCTGAAGACGATAGGCGCAACTTCTCGAAACTTCTTCCGCTCAATAAGCAATACGAATTGATGTAAAACAATACGACATAGAATTAATTTAAATGCGTGATTTCATGAGAAGTCGCTGTGTTGCCGCGAGGATGTGGCAACACCGCTCGCTTGTGATTGGTAACATGAAACATAATTGAAGTCTGCCTTGGCGGGCCGAGGCGGGTGATGAGGCCTAATATAAAGCGCCAGGATGACTTGTATTAAATTATCAGCTCTCCTATATTAACTTCTCGAGGGCAAACTCATTTCTTCCTGGCGCTGCGCACGCGCACCGAGAAGAAAACTCATTTTATCTTACGATCGCAAGATGTGTTTCTGCGTTCCGTCGAAATGTCGAAAGAAGGAGCCGTTGATACATAAATCTACTCGGGAATATGCCACGGAAGTAATATTACATCTCAAATATGATGGTAATTGCAAAACAGCGAGCCCTCTAAGAGTAGACTTGCCGAGATCATTTCAAACTTTGCAAAATATTCTATAATTTGTTTTTCACGCATCGAACGATGAGGAGATTAATGTATATTCGTTTACAGAATGACTGTTGTATTCATCCATAGCGTTCCAGGTTCGAGCCTAGATGGTGGATAACTATCCTCTACAATAATTCTCTACATGATTACCATTTTTATAAAGATCATAAATAAAATACAAAATCTCATTCCAATTAATAATTTAATAACTCATGCAGAAATATCCACATAAAAAAACACCCCGTGTAAATATACCATCCAACACTCTTCAACTAAAAAAAATAAAAGATTCATAAAAGGTTTCGTTCAAATAGGCCAAGCCGTTTAAAGATATGACGTCACTTCCGGTTTAAAAAGGGCGTCTTCCGGTTGGTTTTATAACGTGACATAAATATCAAAATAATCAGATCAACTTTTGATGCCGAAATGCCAATCGCTGTATTTCAAATTTCATGACGTCATTTCCGGTTTCGTTAATATGTGTTTAGTACTTTACTACTGATTATTTATATAGTTGACAGTCTGAATCATTTGGCGCAAGTTTTCGTTCACATCGGTCGAGCCGTTGTCGAGTTATGACGTCACTTTCGGTTTCAAAATAGCTTCACAAAAAAGTCATTGGGGTGGGGGCACATCGGACGCTAAAAGTGCACACTTGTAAAAATTTCAGATCAATTGGTTCAGCCGTTTAGGCTGTGGCTTGTTTACCAGATTCTAGCTCCAGCCTTCTAAGATAATTTACTGTTATTATGAAAACAGCTCTAAAACACGATTTTCAATAGCTTTCAAACGGCATAACCTATTGTTTCAAAATTTGGTATAATATGTTGTAGAGTGGGCCATAGCTACAAATTAAAATATTTCGCAACAAGGTGATATTTTCCAATTTTAAGATCCAGTAGGCCGAAAGTGCCACTTTGATGCTTACAGTAAAAGTGGGTTGCTCCAGCCTTTTTATATGAGAGTGTGCGCGCCGTACGACTTGGCTTGCGTAGAGCGACCGCTCCACTAGATCCACAGCAATAAAATCAAAATATGATCTAAATTTAATTTGACATGTTAAAGTTGCAATTTTGAAAAAGTGTTGATAATGTGAGTGAATCTGTTCTTTCACAAACAGCGAAGAAGCGCTTCTCCCGGATAATAATGTCGCGTAACTCCCCGTTGAGCGCAGCACCGTCGCTGTTCTCCCAACAGTGTCGAGCCCGATAAAAACTAACAATACTAATAATAATCACTCTTTATCAAAAGCGACGTTTATCACCCGCTTTTAAAACGACGGACATCGTTACTCTCCCGGCATCATTGAACCTGAAGACGTCGCGACGCTCTGGAAGATCGTTTAGACGTCGGCGTCTTGAATCGTAAACAACCGCCGTTACAAATGATGAAACTGACACAATAGAAATATCAATCAATGTCAGGCATATCGGATGATACGTGCCGTGTCGTTGAAACATCATCGAGGTACGTGCCGTGGTGTTGGAATCTCAGCGTGAATCAAGCCAACTTACAGGAAACAAATTCTTAGCTCTGATTTTGAATACTCAATTTTTAAAACACAATTTGCGAGACTCTCAAATCTTTGCTTTGTTTCAATAAAAATCGAAGTTTCCCTTCTTCTTTAGCTAGTTAGGAATTAAAACTCGTAAAAAATTACTTTTCATTTTAAAATTTAGATTGGAATCAATTATTCATGAGCACTGTCGTTAAAGAAATGGTAAAGTTAGAATTTTATAATAATTTATTCAAAGTCGTAATGATCAACTGCTAGGATTTTCTTTTAGTAAAACTCAATAAAAAACATACTTGGTAAAAGTTTCACACTTAGACACATTCATTAACTAGTAATCTGTTTGCATCATGCGATCCCTACAAATCGAGATTATTATAATGAAACATCCTTTGTTTATTATAAGCATGAAATCCATCTCAATCACAAAGTAAACAACCCATGAGCTGAAATGCTGTCACACTGTAAGTGCAAGCAGGTGAGTCTAGCCGTATTAATTCGTTCTATTCGCAAGAGCTTTTCTCTGTCCTCGGCTCTTCACAGCTATCAAGTGTCGGGGATAATTTGTAGAAAAATTGCATCGCAATTATCCTGGTTCTCACTTGAGAAACTTTCCTACAGAACTTGAATCGTTAATAACGAGGAAGTAATCACATCCGCCATTTGGTAACATTTAGAGATATTATAATTATGTTCGTTAAACTCTCAGCTTAATTTCTTAAAGAGATCTGAAATCTCAGTTCCAATGAGCGCCAAAACTATTTAAGTGTTGTAAAATATTTATGTGTAGCAGTCTTCAAAAAAACAAAAGCTTTTTAAATACGCGCGTCTAAAATAAATTTCATCTTAAAATATTCCAAAATTGTGGTTAGATATTGCTTGCTTCATTTTTCATACGCTAAGTTCAAGACAGAAGTTTACGGACTATAGACCAATTTTCAACAAAAGCGTATTAAATTTTAGAAATTACGAAAAGGAAACGTTGAACTCTCTGAAGCTTAAATAATTAAAAATAATGGAAGGGTTTTCAAACATTTTAAGCAAAACGAATTGCATGGAAATCGACGAAGAATCGAATCACTTAGACCCCCCCCTCCCCCCCCAACCCCCTTGTCACGCCATCTTTCAACCCTCTGGTCCCCGGAGTCTCGTCTATTCATGCATGGGACTTATCACCAATAGAGCCGAGTACTTACACTAGACGTTTTTCTTATATTCCACGTGGAAATTGCATTAAAATTCCATTATGGAGATTGCAGTTTAACGCTGAGGACGAAGAAAGAAGACATTTTCTCAGAGTTAATTCTGTCTGCATAAAGAATGTCTCAATTAAACGATTGGATCAATTCTTTTAACTATTGAAATATAAATGCTCGTCTATGTTTTGTAGACAAACAATGTAGGCCTCTGCAATCGAAGTATTTCCAGCAGAATAATAATCATCAACATTCTCATCTATTTATACGTCAAAGAGTACATTAATTGCTATTGATACCAGCGGCCATTGCACAAATTATAAGTTAAACATTGCATCAATAATAATACAAAAATATCAAACAATTCGTACAAGTTGTAGTCAAAGATTTAGCCATATTATAGTCAGGTCTCGACCAGGAAGATTGGCATGTGATAGGGAGAGTATCTTGGTACTAATTCGTCAAATAGGTAATAAAAACCCCGAGGTGTCAGAAACTGTTTTATCTAAATAAGACCACTTAACAAACTATTGTCTGCTCTATTCTAAGTGTTGCTAAGACTTTTGCATACATCAGACAAAATCATTGTTGTGAGCTTCGTACATTCCGAAAGAACAATAACCTCACGTAAGTGGGAAGGGGGCGATTCTTATGGGATATTCCATTCCGCTCGAACTTCTTCTACTAACTATCTTATGAAAAACACATCTAGTTTCTCTTGAGAATAAGAAACACTAATCTCTGAACTTGTTCGTGTGGAGTAATTGCTGACGTCACCGAGACATTAGTCTCCAGGTTTCATCTCGACGAGTAGTAATAATAGTAGTAATGGAGTGCGACGTTTATGCCGCTCAATGAAGACCTCTCACAAAGGGAATGTTGAATGCTCGTGTAATGAATACAATCATTCAACGCGGTCCAACTCAAGTGAAAGTTAACTTATTCGTTCAATACATTTAATACGTCACTCAAGAGGGTCACGTGACATCGACTATCTCAACTCGACGTTCATTTAGACGAGTCTCATTTGACTCTCATGGTTTTTAATGTAGTGAAGTTCTCTGTTGCCCACTAAATTAACAGTCCGTGTAAACATTGCTTTTATGAGTGTATTTTTCATATGATATTTGTTCCTTGTAATTTTGTTTTAATTTTTCATTAAATTGTCATCATGAACATATTAAAATTATTATTATAGAGTTGACAACTATTTTTTTATTATTTGGTAGCTTTTGTACGAGTATATAGCGGTCTCTTTCTACCACTGCATGACAAACAATCAATTCCATGCTTATAAAGTTTAGTAGCGAGTTAGAATGAAGCCAGGAACGATTTTAATTTTATGATCTCTGTGCAATTCCTTACAGCTTTCGTCGTCACAACTGAAGCGAGAAGCGGAAGCTCAGCGAATACATTCCAAAGTCGTAAACTGAAGTCAAGCAAGCTTCGATTATCATCAAGAAATAAAACTCAGTTTTATAATCTTAGAAGAGGCTTGCCGTTCTAATGTATTTATTTTCAAAAAGGAAAACCATCCATAATGTCTGTCCTCTTCCATTTGAGCTGCCTCCCGGAAAATGTGATAGCTTCTTAGACCATGAAGCAGAATAAGAAGCCGTCTGATCGATGCAAAGTCTCCAGAGTTTAATGAGTTGCCACGTGAAAATTGAAAACTTCAAAATGAAATGAAACCGTCGAAAGTTGAAAGTCAAAGTCAAAGTTGTTAGAGTTGATGATATTACATTAGATCGAGACACCTTATTGAGATAATAATTAAACAATTCCGCCTGGACTAAGTCAGAGTAACGTGACTTCAGCGACGAACAAAGGTCCGAAGTGACTCTTAATTCATAAATAGCAGCATTCATATTTATTTTTTACTTAAATAAATATAAATTAATTTTAGTACTATTCTCCTTCATCTAATCGGCTTTGAGAATTAAAAAATGGGTAAAAAGTTATGAGTATTACAAAGAACAAACAAGAAGTTAAATTAACCTAATGTTAGCAAATGAAATAAAATGTAGCTTGAAAACTTAATATTTTGATGTGTAATCAAAACTGCATTAAGAGTAATCTAATATGTCGAATTGAACGCTGAATCTCCACCTCCCCCATCACTCTCTCTCTCTCTCTCTCTCTCTCTCTCTCTCTCTCTTGAAAAACAATGAACGCAAACTGAGTAAAAACTCGTGTTGATGAACGCATCAACAGGCGTTTCTGCCCCATTGTTGTCCTCATTGTGTCGGTTGAAATTTATTATCGTTTGGCAACTGTCAATCGCAACAAATGTCCATGTTTCGCGCGAACATCTAATGACGGTCGTGTCGGATGCCACGTGACATCGAAACACAATTACTATTGGTGTTATCTGTCCGTCGGCCGCACGTGATTGGTCGCCATTGAATCATTTCAATCATTCACGTCCTCCAGAGATAATTGAGATGAATAATTATAAATCATCAAAGTCATCACAGAATCAACAGTTCACTAAATATTATAATTTCCCTAATGGAAATCTAGCTTGATTGAAGGACATTAACATAAATATCTTAAATCGCCAATAGCAGAATTCCTGCAATCCACAAATAACATGTCTCTTATCGTGTTATATAATTTAATGCTAAGCCAGTTTAGGTATGTACATTCGAAAACTACGAAACAGCCAGATAAATGCCCTGTCATATTGGAGCTTAGGCGTAAACTTAAGAATTTTAGAAAACGTAAGAATATTTCTTCCATTACACTAGATTTATGTGGTTCATTACAGTTTGACGTATATAAGTAAGGACGTTAACAAACTTTTTCTTAACGCAATAAGCTATATGTATGCATTCTGAATGGGTCTAAACAAGCTGTTGTACTTATTAGATAATATAGTAAACCCAGTTCTTAAGTCAAACTTTCAGCTTGAAATTGCTGCTTTACTGAAATAGTTATACAATTACAGTTTTGACTCAATCTATCTATTTCAACTATGATGATGATATGATCTTTTTTATTTACTGCAGATAATAGTAAACTCGATGTGTATGTCTGTAACAGATTTTGCTGAAGATCTATCCCCTTAAGTTTAGTCTCTTGCATCTTTGTTGTCTTGTTGAATGTTCTATTTCTCATGGAATATTTGATGAAGTGGAATCGGCCAGCGTGATTTGACCGCAGTTTGAAATACAATTGAGAATTGAAAGGTTAACGGATGGACTCTTGGGACTCGAGCAATCTGTTGGAAGAAAAACAATCCCTGTTCGTCGGATCAAAAGCTAGGCAACTCACAGTCACGAATGACGATGTTGTCAGGAAATAAGAGTACAGTAGGACAATACTAGTTGTATTGGGAAAGCAATAATGTCAAAAGAATAAAAGAAGAAGATGCTTTCTTACTGTATAAAACCATGTGGTTCAACATGCTCGCTTAATCTACGAAATTGCTAAACATGTTCAAAACTATATTTACTAATGTGAGGTTCCTAGTTAGAACTGTGCTATCATACCTCTCATTCTTGGAGCCAGCCTGAGAAGGTGAATTAGTAAGTGCCAGCGAGCACCACATTCTACTAGCCAGTCTTGAGTAGGTGGATTAGTAGTGCCAGCGAGCACCACATTCTACTAGCCAGTCTTGAGTAGGTGGATTAGTAGTGCCAGCGAGCACCACATTCTACTAGCCAGTCTTGAGTAGGTGGATTAGTAGTGCCAGCGAGCACCACATTCTACTAGCCAGTCTTGAGTAGGTGGATTAGTAGTGCCAGCGAGCATCACGCGAGTCCTACTGTTTATAACCTTATTTACTTTATAATAAAGAAATAGTAAATAAAACATGTTTATTTAATCTGCAAAGCGTTGTTGCTGCTCATCGGAAAAGTTTTCGAAGCAAGTCCGTGCCGTGCTGTTGAGAACGAGTAGTGACCTGCCATGCCGTGCTATTACATGTATCTACCTCGTGTTTTTATCACCACTTCCGAATGCAGTTTGGTTAAATAGGTGGGCGATTAAAAGTGGAGTTAAAAGAAGCTCGCACGTTTATAGATAAGACAATGGAAGACGTCTTTAAATGTGGCCATTCCAACCATTAAGTGCCTCACTGAATTTGCAATCGAAAAGCCAGTTGCTATTAAATGGAGTTTAATTGTAAATTAAAAGCAATCAAAATCAAATTTGAATTATAAAGACTTTGCAAGAATCATCATTTCAATAAATGAAGGAATTTCCTCCTCTTGAAAGCGACTGTAAAATCTTCTCGTTCACAAAATGTGTTCAACATTCTTGGGCAGAAGCAACAGTTATTTCTACCCTTGTGGTAATATTTGTGTAAGAAGTCGGCGAGGACGCGACCAACTCTGACAGGAAGAGTTGTCAATTCCAGTTTATTTGCGACACAAAACCGTTGCAATATTCTCATTTCTAAAGTTTATTTTTGCTTTTTTTTTGAAAACGACATGCAGTTTATCCTCTTCGAATTCAAGAAAGGATCCTTTAGTTTCTTTTTACGACTCTCATGTGTTCCTCCGCAAAGTCCTCGGCAGTGCGAAACTCGAAAGGAGTGAAGAAAAGAGTCTTAAATGATGTGTAACACAGAACGAGATTCCAAGCAACGGGATTGGTCAAGAGAGAATAAAACCTCTCTAAGTTCTTTGGACTTCGCGTGGCGGTGATGGAGCTTAGCTAGGCGAGGATTAAGCACAAGGTACTCCCGAAACATTCGAGAAGCAAAAAGATGCCAAGAAATTATGTTTCATTGGGTTGATCATGATCAAATTAATAAAATATTAATTCCCGCAAATTGACACACAAATTAACAGCGGTTTAATTAAAATTGTAATCAATAAGTTTAAAATTTAGATTTTTTCAACATAATTACGTGAGATGAAAAAACAAATTCCTCAAACAAGAATTGAAACACGAAAATCAGAATGATTATATTTTACACGTACACAGCGTATAGAATCCCTAAGGGTCAAAGGCAGTATTATTGATTGTTGTTCATGACGTAATGCCACATAATACAATTTGAATATATTTTTCCGCCAACATTTTTATTCATTAATTCACAATTAAAAAAAATGAATGTTGTTAAAAGAGTATAATTTACCATTGTTTATATGAACAATTAATAAGCAAAACTAATTACGTCATGCAAACAATTTGGTCCGACAGGTACACTCCAAGGATATTAGCACGTTAACTGGAACGGATCTGAACAGGGAACAGTTAGGTATCGAAAATACCTCTGAAATCGGAATAAAATGCAATACGACTTTATAATTCAGGCATTCAACTGTTCAACACGACTTATTTGGAATTGTTTTAACTGGGATCATTCTTTTCTTTCTGTGTCTTAAGTCTGAGCAAAGTTGATCATGCCTAAACCGGAGCTGGCTGGTTTAGAGTCACCGGGTAGTTTTGCCAAGTCTTTTAAAGGCTTAAGCGATGTCCATGTCCGTGGCGTAGGCGAGCTCTTTTCAAAGATTCGCTGTTCTGTTTGTTGAGCGACTGACGGAGATTAGCAAACTCGCCGACTTTCACTTAGCCCTGCACATATCATTTCTCGGTTCAGTTCGACCATCGGCCGCTTCAATGCAGAGCGCAAATGACGCTCAGGCCGAGTGCCTACTTGGCATGAGAAAAACCGACGGGAATTTGAGATAGTTAATGAACTTTGGAGTTATAAGTACGTTGTCCCCTTATAATAATAAGCTCCTGTTACGGGGATTATTAGTAGCTCGTAGTCAGCCTAAGGTGTGGGCGCGGGGGAGGGGGGAATATCAAGGACGCGACTAACAAACTTTATTCCGGGAAACAATTCCATTTCCCAAACATAAAAGTAGATTTCAAACCGTAGGAACAAGACTTTTAAAATCGTCCCGAAATACGTACACTCGGCCAAACAAAACTTGAACGTTGACCAAATTTGAATGACTGCTGGTCATGTCCCATAACCAATCAAATATTGTTATTATCAATGAAATGTGAGGTCACCTGCTAGAGTGAGACAATGAGATCGCTTAGACTGACTTCTGATGGTGCGATCTTACATTTATCAGCCTATCAGATTTATTGAACGTTCAAGTTTTGTTTGGCCAAGTGTACTTGTCTAGTCAAGTGATGTGCTTGTCAAGTAATGCACAATATTCATGTTATAATGCTCCTGCACAAAAGTAATATCAAAACAATCATTGCGTATTCGTATTCGTCATTTCGCATTTCGTCACGTAGTTTTTCACTAAAACGCTACCACGTGGCACTAAAACAGTTGGTCCAAAAGAAACAGTATCATCAATAAATCTCTAACTGATTATCAATATCAATGATCAACACCAACACAAAACAGTGTATCTTGAGCCTTGTCATCGATGGTCGATGAAAGCAGTGAATATAAGTTTAGATTGTTAGTACTAGTACCTACCTTGATAGCAGTTTCATCAAAGGCAGCGCACAGAAACAAGATTCGCAAGCATTCACTTTCCACGATTCACTTTTCAATACTTAGCACAGAGACACACATTATTATGTAGATTCATTGAACTCACTAACTGTATCTCTCTAATGACTGTCAACAACTGCGGTTATCACTCATAAAACAAGTCGGCCAATGACAGGACGGAATGAAGGGATGGAATGGAAGGAATTAACAGCTGATTTCCAACCTGTGATGACGCCACGTCATAATGTTGGAAGCAACTACACAAATATTACGACTGATCATCTACTTGAAATTGAGAAATGGGTGCGTACGTATATCCAATAAGGAAGTTAGGTGAAATTCATATTCAAATTATTAGTTATTTTATGAAAGGTGAGATATACCCGAATTCAGATATGTAATTATTTTTTTGTTTTTGGACGAATAGTTTTCAAGGAATTAATTTCCAAAGTTTAATAGATTTCGTCGGACTTTAAAATAGGAAAATTGACATTGACATCATAGTTTGCTATATTGCCATGGCAACAAAGGATTCACCATGGTAACACATTGTTGGGGACTTGGAAATGACATCACAGCTCTGATGATTGTCAAACGCCTTTTTTCTCCGCTAAAACGTCTCATGACTATGCTATTTGTATTTTATTTTTATGAATTAAAATATTAAATTTTCTCCGGTTGTAAGTGTGTTTATAATTTAATTAAAGTTGATATTTACAATTTGACTGGAATAAAGTTTCATGAACTCTACGTCGCACTCTGTAGCGTGGACCTCAAACGTGTGATGAGCAGCGGTGACCTGTGTTTTTATCCTGAGTGCGAACTTCTAAATTTCATATCCTGGCATCGCATATTCAGCTCCAGGCTAACAAATATACCAGAGAACGTATGCACGGAACGTAAGCACGGATGCGTTAATATTATGATAGGACTGGGGGGTGGTATAGCTTATCTTTCCTAATTAGACTTTCATGCTCTTGAAAGCAATTTTCCTGAATTCTCTTCGATGGCTGTTTTAAAATAGCTGACAGGTTTCAACTTTTCCGCTAGATTAGTTCACACTTCCTTGTTAGTATAGGATTAACTGGTGCAATTTGCGTCTTCGTGCGCTTGATTGTGAAAGAAGCTTTGTCATCACTTGACCCGGGTTCGAGGTGATTGAAAGATATGAGTGACGTCACGTCGACACGATGCAGATGATAAAATACTGCGACGTCGCATCTGCATCGTCGCTGATGAACAACCGAGCCAACTTACACCCATTGCCTTTGCTTTTCCACACTGAAGGGACACGTGAGGCATCTTCGGGTTTTAAAGTTACATTTATATTTTGTACACTTTACTTAATGCACCATCCATAAAATATATTATTACATTCACATACCATTTTGTAATTTCATAAAGAAATGACGGGGAAAGTTGGTTCAGGTTGTAAAGGCCCATTCACAATTGACGCGAACGCACGAAGCCACAATTCATGAGACGCAAATGTAAAGATAAATCCAACTTTTTGCGTTCGCTTCGTCGGTCCGTGCCAATCGTGAAATAGCTTGAACTGCGGAGGCCCGGGTTTGATTTCTGCGTCCGATCCTGACGGAGGGTTTCTTGTAGTTCTTCGCCGTCAAGAGGCAAATTCTGGGAAGGTTTCTTACTTATAAGCCACGGCGGTAAAATTATCATAAGCCGACGCCACTTGACGTCCAGGTGCGGACGAAGGGAGATTTCCTCGTCCGCGCGTCCATCGCAAGTGGTACGATAATTTCACCGCCACGGCTGTATCCTCTCACATTCCATTGTTCCCCTTCATCATCAGTACTTCGAAAGCATGAGAATTATCATTCACAACGCGAAATCACCTTACGTGGAGTAGTCCAAACACAACAATACAACACAGGAGATGCTTCGTAAAAATATTCTATTAGTAATTGACAACATGATCGTAATAAATTTGGTTAAACATCCCCAGAATGTTCATTAAAGAAACAGATGCCGGTTGCAATTTTCCTTCTTTTCCTGGCTGATATTTAATGTTAACCATTAAGGAAATGGAAGTGCCGTTTAATGAATGTCAGAATGAGATTTTTTTCAATCTGTTCCCCGGCATCCTTGAAGTTTATCTCGATCAATTAGTCAAGACTGTTCTCTTCAGAGCACGAGTGTAAAGAGCAGATTGCGGCTGCCGAAGAAACGCACGACGTTCAAGAATAATTATTTCAAAGGGCGCCACCATTGATTGCGAGCCGAGAGGTCACAGGCTTTCTTAATTAGATGGTAATTACGGTGGGGTTTATAAAATGTCACTTAGTGACCCTTGGCTTGAAGAATCCTAGCGCGAGCTGCGCTCTTGCAATGTTGTTTTAACTACCCTCTTAATAAAACCGCGTTGCTTAATTCACCGAGTCGCTATTTCACTAACAACCACCAGAGCCATCTATGAAGCTTAAAATAAAATAGATTTCCTAACATTTTACGTGCTACTTGAATTATCTCAAAACGATCTCATCAATCGGAGGATTATCATATAAACTACAATAAAAACTTGTATCCACTTCAGTGCAATAAAATATTCCGTTTAATTGTCCTTTATAGAGAGATTTTCACGAGAAACCGGTCGAGTATGTGTTGTCTATTTCTTGGAGATGCAGTCGGCGAGTTTTGCTGGCGCGTTAGCGATGGAGGTGCAGACGGAGACGACGCCCTTGTTCCACGACGTCTGCAGGCTCTGGTCGCAAGCGTCTTCCACAAGCGGCGTCTGGAACACGACTTTACGGGGTAATAACGTGGCCCGAACTGCAGCTGAGCTTGCTTCACAACTAGAAAACTTTACACATAATAATGCACCGTGCAACATTTTAAGAGTCTCTTTAAAAAATTAAAGTTTAAATCCTGTTTGCAACTATACTTATCGAACAAGGCGAGGTGTTTCTAACAAACACAAACTTATTTCAACTGGCAATCTCAGATCGTTAGTTTTTAGTTTTACGCTAAAATAGAACATGTTTTACCAGGCGAGAAAAAGCAACTGTATTCCGTACATTACAGAAAACAAGCTCACTTGTGGCTCTTCGGTGTCGCCGTGGTGCATCCAACCCATCACGTGACTGTACATCGACTCGTACAACGCCGTCGTCTTATCGGAGTCCTCCCACAGGCCGATGTGCGTCGTCCAGAAGAGCATCCCGGCGGCGATCAACGCCTTCAGCAGGAAGGCGAGGGCGCCTCGCTTGGCGTCGGACTTGGGCGGCGTCTTGGAGGCGTCGGCGTCGGCGGCGCTCTCGTCCTTCTTACAGACGCTACCGGCCGTGATACCTGCATGCAGTACAGTTTAGAGAGGGCGCAGTAATCAGATATAACTATAAACACTATTCCATTGTTTAAATGTTAACTTTGTAAACATATTTTATAATGAAATTATGTTTTTGCAGATATCAGAAAGTCGCAGCAATCTTCGTCTGGATGTTCTTCAAACACAATTCTTTAATTCAGTATTACAATTGTTTATAAATACAGGTTGATTACGATATCACTAACAGAATATTTAATACACTGTTACTTTATTCGTTTGTGCCATTGGGAACCATCAGATTGTGGGGAATGGAATCTTTTAGGAATCTTACTGCAGCGTATGAACACGGCTCGCTCCCATCGTTTCCCATCAATGTATTCCTGCAAATGTATCCGTGGCCTGCTACAATACCTAGTGGCGGCCCGGTGACCATAGCAGTGACATGTGGACCAAATGGCGGCGGCGTGACGACCACGACTCTGTTCACGTATTTCGTGAGAGTAGCCAAGTTGATCACGTGATCGTCTTCTACCTGTGGTTCGAACATTTTCCCTGTAGCAACGCATCTGCTAGATGATTTGATTGCTGACCTGAACACTGCAAATAACGACGATAATTTCGTACTTGTCATGTCGATTTTTAGAGAGAATCCAGTATAAAAATATATATTTGTATTGATGTAAATACAGATGCGTTGCTAAGCAGCGGACTCGATCATAACTATTGTCTCATACTTCTGACATTTTTAAGTATTCACATTGTTAGTCAGGTGGAATAATGTGATTTCTAGTACTCTCAATCTTTCTATTATTCATTCACGTTTGAAAATGAATTTTCTCTATATCCTCCGAAGTTTTGAATCATTTAATTTCACTTAAACAAATATAAAGAAGATAGAGTACATGAAAGAGAAAAATAGTTTTCCAGCAGTTTGGGGGAAGAATTCACGTAAATATGCAGGGCTGACATATCAGGGCAGACATCTCGACAATGGCGGTGTTCGAGTCAAAATGGCCGCATTGTTCTCGCTTGACGTGAACATTTCAAGATGTGCCGGTAAGACAATGGGAGTGAAAGACGCCTTGAGAGGTTGACATTAAAATAAGAAAGGGAATAGGTAATTTATTTCTTGCGTATACATGCATTCATATCAAATACACACCGCCACTCTCTGCGAGGCGAGATAATGAAAGCCCGGCGATGTTCGTTGAAACAAGAAACTCCGCGGAGAATCGTCTATTCTGGTCCATTTGAAATGACCCATAGAAATATTCTGGGAGAGCAATTCCGGCCGATTCGTCATCAGAACACACTTCGATATCACTAATGTGGACGTCGACAGAATAGGGTTAAAGTCTGTACATAACGTGATGAGGTCCTGTAGGTGACGAGGTCCTGTAGGTGACGAGGTCCTGTAGGTGACGAGGTCCTGTAGGTGACGAGGTCCTGTAGTGACGAGGTCCTGTACTTGACGTGGTATCTGAAGGACTTAATATTTGTAATTAATTCTACAATACAATCTAAAATATGTATATTATGCATAGTTTGCACGTGAGATGATGTGCACGTGACATCATCTCATTGTTGCGCGACCATCTTGGTGTAACATATTGTCAGAACGGCTGTCAATCTGTTTTTCAGTATTTTTGATAGTATTTATGATCACCTGTCTAATTGAAGTTCTTTTAGGTATAAAACCACTCATTTTTAAACTATCTTCGACTAACCAATAATAATTAAATTAAATTAAATCGACTTGACAGCTGTACACCAAAATGGCCGAAAATATACCATTTTACATTGTTGATGTAAAACAATAAAAGCTCGTAAAAACTATGAATTCCTAATTGATTTATAATGAATGAAACTTTGTGAATTCTAATAAATGTAAAATATACACTTTTCTCGTGCTTTCTATTTCCTCAGCTACTATTGCGTCACAGGATCCAGCCTGTCTTGCCTGCGACTGCGAACTGCCGCCAGTTCTCCTAAGGACCTCTTGGTGAACGGGCGAAGAGAGAAACAACACCGCTAATGAAGAGGCCAGCTGCTGTTGCTGTTGTTTACTCGTGGCCGACTTTCAGATCGATTCGCCGCGTCGATTCTTGACAGCTGACCGCTCGATTGCGTCTCATCGAGACTCACGCTTTGGGACCTTTCATATCTCCAAGCTGCAGGATGGTTATTGTACTGAGACATTTCGTGATCAATCCGACTTGCTGAGAAGATAATAAAGAATGGAATTAAACGGTAATTAGGCATTGATTGGCATTATTTATTATAATGTATGAGTATACATATCGCATTTTAAAAATTAACTAGCTGACCTGCCCGGCGTTGCTCGTGCCGGAAGGAGGGGCGGGAGGGGGGGGGGCTGGATAGATGAGAGTAGAAAATTCGGGAGATTGTTACGTAAGTTTTATTACACCTGATAATGTTAAAAAGTATAATTATCTCTCCTACATTTTGCCTCAAAGCAGAATTTCTTCAATTAAGGGTGATTTGGGGGAGGTGGTGAGTAGCCTGAAATGTGGGCAGGTTGACGAAGTATACGTGTGCAAAATTGTATTGAGGTCGGTTAATGGTGTAGGAGCATATGGCCGAAAGTATCAATTACATTTTTTGAACTGGCTGTTTTTTTTTAAATTAGGGGTGGTTTGGGGGAGCACATCGTACCCTACGATGTGCGCAGGCTCAGTCAGAATATCCATACCAAATTTGGTTGAGATCCGTCAAAGGGTGTAGAAATGTATGAAGAACATACATACAGACAGACAGACATACATTCTACTTAGATTACGAAGTACCTTATAGTGAGAGATATTTGACTAGCTGGGAAACATTTAATCTCTAGAATTTGGTTATGTTGGTATTGTTGTTTGTGTCAACACATTGACCGCGACGCAGAATGTCGTAACAATTGACCAGTCACGTGACGATGTGCGTTCGCCAGCACAAGACGCGTAACAATTGTTGACTTCATCTGCCGAGTAAGCCGCCCCCGCCCCCGCCTCGTTCTCGGAACTACTTACTTTATTCGACCTCGGCGTCGCCTTCATGTAGGCGTCCCTCGCCCATGAGCAAGGGTCGCCCCCTCAAGCCGTCTAATTCTCAAACATACCCCGCAGGCCGTCCCTGGGCACAGTTTTGACCATCTTTCATCCCAAAACCAATGTCATAAAAAGCGTCTCCCGAGGGACTAATAACTCCCGGCGACTGCTGATGCTCGAAACACATCTCTCGTCTGAACGGGAAACAATAAGAAATCATAACTCGCGATTCAGTTTAGAAGTCTCGTGGAAGGCCTCAAGTTGATAGAACAAATGGCCGGTCAATCATCATAAACACGGAATCAATTTTCGAAGGGATACTCGTTTCGAATAGCAACTTTCTTGGTTTTAAAATTTTCGAAGAGAAATATAAACTTCGAGGCAAACTTACGAGTATATACACGTATCGTTACACTGACTGGGATCGTTAGCAATTCTCTCCATCAGTTTTGATTCCACGAACAGTCAATAAAAGAACGCATTTAAAGGAATAAAACTCAAATAATAGAACGATCTCACTTTGTTGAAATGAAAGGATCGTTCTGAAGTTGTTTGTCATCGCACGTGTCATTGCTCCGGTCCTCTCGCTTTGAATCTTTCTACGTCTTCATTCTCCTTGTCGTGACAAAAGATGCTCACGTCAAAAGGTAGAATCAAAATTCCACCTTTACGAATAGTTCAGTTTGAAACGCCGATTTTTTCCTCCTCAAAACAATCCACAGATATTGAAGAAGCTGCACAATGGCCAGTTTACGAAGAAAAGAAAATATAAAATAAGGACGTTGTTTTCCTTTTTCTAGTGTTTGTAAAGTCTTCCCATCTATTTCGTGTCGTTAAAAAACGCTTTGGTGGCACATTTATTGACTTTTCTCATCCTCTGAAATTATTCAGACCTCTTCACTTGTTCATTCCGTGGTCCACAGTAGTCTCTGATGATGTATCCTGATAAGTGATAACCAAAAGTTTGATTAATAGTTATAACTTTGTATTACAACCGATTGTTATAAAGTTGTGACATATTTCATAAAACGGCATTTCTACACAATATCATAACGACTCTTGCTTGGTAAAATCATCTACTAAAGTGGATTGAATTACGCAACGCCGCATTCTGAATCAGATTCTAAGGTAGTCTCCACGTTGGCAATGCCTGGAATTCCAGCGTGCCGAATTTCCTTTGTCAAACTCTGTCGTTTGATATGTACGACATGCATTCGAGCGTGAAATCTTTCATATTTAGCTGCCAAATCAACGAGCACGTGCATGTTCCATTACAGATCGACGAATTTCAAATAATTTTCCTCTCGAATTCGTCAGACGCTCTATGAGGGTAAACGAGGGGGATATATGCACTGTGGAGTTGGAAAACATGGCAGACGAATCATGTCTCGCTTGCTACACATCTACAAGTAGGAATATTGATTTTACATTGAGTGTTGCGTACATCTCATTTGAATTGCGTAAAGTTTCGTGGATCTTGTCTACAGATACGGAGAGCGTGTCAGTTATTTCCTTCCTCGGGTCTCTCGATCCTTCAAACGACTTTGCATGGCAAATTGTAAAACGTGCGATTTTTTTACCCCCTTCCCACTTTTGCATGTCGTGGTGTTCGGTTTGAGCTCTTCTCACTAATGAAATCAGGAGGTTCAGTCCACCATTATATAGACTGACGTCAAACTAGAATAATGTGCGGTAAGCCACGCATATTTGACTAGCGCAGAGCCCCTTGGTGGCACCTCATCAATCATTAAACATCGCAGACCAGACATATTGCAGCTCTTTCCATAGAACGAGCGCAAATTTGCCAGCGTTCGTTTTAACTTAATAATCGCACACGAAACTTCAACTGACTTTATTCTTTCTTAAAACTAGGCCACCTGAAGTGGCTGCAACTATAGGTCAAGAGAGAAGAAACTTCAACAATGCGTTCCCAAGAGCCGATCATTCTTTATAGACAGAGATGAGTGAGACGCTCTTTGACAATGTTTCTCCAGAAACTTAAGACATCCGGAAAGCTGCTCCAATATTGCCATCTCAACGGCGAACTTCCGGATCGGCTTCGTTGTGCTCTTAGACGATCGCTTAGGTTTCTGGGCGAGTTCATAAAACGATATGTACGTATCGTACTTATAGATCACGAGGGCCTACTGAGTGATTAACGTCACGTGACATAAAAAAACTTTTTTAAAAATAATACATATACCTAAATTCTACAAAGCTACTAGTAGCTCATCTGTGAAGATGATTCCAAAAATAAAAACAGTAACAATAATATATCGCATTCACGGAGTATCCACAATAGTGTAAATATAGCAACAATCACTAAAGCGACAAAGAATTGTCTTCGATCTGCCTCATGGAATTCCTATAACATGGTGATAACGATGCGATGCCTCACAAATATTGTCTTTGTCCATTATAAACTTGTTACTATGCGAAAGTTCTGTCTGATTTGTTCAGTTTGCAACCTGTAGAACGCTTAGACAAATGCCAGCAAGAACATAAGATGAGAGAAAGTACCATAAATTGGGATACTGACATTTACTGAAATTTTTTCAAAATTCATTTTAAGATTATATCCCGATTTTCTCTAATATTGGATTGCATTGCTCTTAAATTGCTCTTTGTACTTTATTCTAGCATAGATAGCTGGAACTTGATCGAAAGGGCGAGCGCGCTTGGGCGAAAGAGAGAGAGAGAGAGAGAGAGAGAGAGAGAGAGAGAGAGAGAGAGAGAGAGGAGAGAGAGAGAGAGAGAGAGAGAGAGAGAGAGAGAGAGAGAGAGAGAGAGAGAGAGAGAGAGAGAGAGAGAGAGAGAGAGAGAGAGAGAGAGAGAGAGGAGAGAGAGAGAGAGAGAGAGAGAGAGGAGAGAGAGAGAGAGAGAGAGAGAGAGAGAGAGGAGAGAGAGAGAGAGAGAGAGAGAGAGAGAGTGAGAGAGAGAATGAGAGAGACAGCTGTGCAATGTGCCAGATAAAAGCTTTCTTTAAATTGATTTTATAACTCTTTCCTTTTCAATCTCCATTTATCTGCCCGTCACGTAACAAATAATATAAATAAGTGAAGTTCAACGATTCGCACATAACTCTTGTCCTCTGCGCATTGTTTCTTGCGCAGCTAGTAGCAGACATGTCAATGTGGCGTTTACTTTCAACTGCAACGCCAGATGGTTTTAAAACACAACTACAAATTACTTGCAGGCTGCACGTGCAGCTTATGCAAGTCTATGCGATTCAGTAGCATGTGAGTCATTTCGGCACTTCGTTCTCGACGAACTGAATAAGACTCGTAAAAACTGCACGCTAGTATATTAACATTGGCGAGAGATTTAAAAACTATCATACTCGTTATTTATAGCTTTAATCCATTGCATGAAGTTTCTTTAAAATGTGAGTGTCTAAAAGACGGCAAAAAGCTCGTCGTCATTCCACGTCTTGCAAGAGCTGACCATAAATTCTCAAACTCTTGCAGTCCAATCGAGAAAGTTTTTTTACTAGTGTTTGGATCGTCGCTGACCCTCGACAGCAGTGGACAGGAGAATGTGTGTCCCTACGTCACAAAACTGAGTCTCTTGAACGTCGGTCGGCTCATGAACGCGAGATCCTTATGAACAGATGAAGTTTCCTCCCTGCAATGGGCCGTGTTCAGTTGTGAAAGGTCATATTGTTATCAATAATACACAGATTCACAGTAACTGAAAAACATGAAAAACATCTCACATCGAGGCAATGGTTATATAGAATTACCACGATGACAAGCTAGACAAGGCTCTAAAGGTTGTGAATGCTAAGGTAAGGGAGCTCCTTTGCACAACCATATGTCATCTCCGGGACAAAGGCGCGTTTTGTCTCTTTACAAAAATGTTTTATTGCCGTTCCGACGTAAAATAAATAAAATGATGAAAAAGATCGAAAAGAAAATAAATCAAAATACAAACATTGGCAATGACGAGTATGTTTGAGAGTATGGGAATAGTTCCTACATCGTTGACAGTTCACATGTCAAGCCGCAAAGACGAGTGAAGACAGAGGAAAATAAAATATGTTTTATGTTCTTTTTATCGGTCCCTGCTGGTCCTCGACGGAGAGGAGTTTACGGCGTGCGAGTTGCCTGGGCGTCGCGACGCTCACGCCTGCAACATGCGGGAAGATTCTGTCTCGTTATCCGATTAGCCGTTGTGTAGAGCAGCTAATAGAAATGTACAGGACACGAACAATACTTTCACAACTATAAATTATCTCTATTTTCAGAACGCAATGCAGAATAATAACGATGAATCGTTTCTGCAGAATGGTAATATAAAGTGAACGATGTCTCGAGAATTGTTCAACTAAGTCAAACTAACTACTAACCTGTCCATCTTCTACACTCAAGTAACTAGCACAGGTTGACTTCATTTATTTCAATTGAATCAAATGAAATAACAAATGGACACATAATCCTCGCACTTAATAGCATCAAGTCATGAGTGAGCTAATCGCGATCTATTAATTGTTCATCTCGTAGGTTGGCAATGCGCTAAATACGTGATTTATATTTGTCATAATCATGCAAGTGCACCATATAGATGGTCCGTCATTAATGTCATGGTAATACATCGCTAACCACGCGCCCACGAGAGAACTGTTATTGAATTTCCTCGGCTCAGAGCATCGAAATCTATGTAGCCTGCGGGGATCCAGAAACCTGGCGATGAATGGAAAAATTCGATTAACTTTCATTATTTAATGGTGCGTGAGTTATATATCGGCGAGTGATAACGGCTTCACGGGCCACGGAGCTATATTATTTCAGCGAAGTGAGGGTTAACTGGGCTCGACTACCCACACATCTCTGCGCTAAGCTACTCCGTGGACAAAATAGACAATGTTGCATATTCGGTGTGAAATCGCACTTTGTTGATGTGAACTGGGTCAATCCGTTTCCGAATAACACAATCTTCAGAGCACTCGAGTGGTTCTCTTAGTAGATTTTTTAAATTGGATTAGAGAGTGGAGAACAGAGTACGGGAGGTGTACCGATAGAGAGCATTGTATTATCTTACATACAGAAACATTGGCACATCCTTAGGAATTTCAGTCCTTATTTACTTTTAAGTGAACACTCTTCTTTTCCACGACCCTGTATTGGTTTATGTCGGAAGGTAAACTTTTGAAACACACCTGACTGGCAGTGAAGTTCTGTAGAAGCTTCACGTCTCGCCTCTGACATTGACAATATTTCAACAAGCGATACTTTTGCTCTCAACGTCGTGATGACGGCGGATGAAATGTCAAGACGCATGCATACGCTTCCGCATAGAACTGACATGTAGCCAATTCTTGAGTCGGAGAGAGAAGTCTGGATTACTTTTAAAACAGATCGGTTGTATTGAAATTAAATGTCAATCTCGACAAGAAGAAAGCATAGCTTTGAATGTTTATGAGGTTGTTTTTCTCTTTTACGATCCGTTTGTCTGTTTCCAATGGACTTGAACGGCGAATGTTGACACTGTCCAAGACGCTAGCTCACCGTCAATATTTTCCTTCGATCTTGAGCGAGCACAAGGAGCGTGTTCCCCCGTCCCTCCCCTCGCAACCCCTTCATCTATATTGCATCATCATGAATATACACTATGTAAACACTTGGGCCGACGAACACGCAGTTTGTATTTTCATGAAAACTCTACATCACTTGAGCTTAGATTTTCTCATTTTGAAGGAAGAACAAAAATGCTTCGCCTCCTAAGATTGCATACATTATCGAACCAACAAAAAACAAGACCTTAATTAAATCTGGTCAGCCAATATTTATCCGCAATTCGTTCTCTGTATAGATTTCACGCCGTTTTCATTTTCAATTTTCTTCTAATCGTTTAAGCTCGTATATTGATGGGCAACATATGGTTCACGAATATTGCCGCTCGCGGTGCAAGAAGCGTGAACCCAGGGAACCAAAATTGAATCCAAAATAGTAGAGATTTTGCTACATTTCCAAGCAAGATGGAGAAAACGCTCTCCACTCTGTCCACTAACAAGATAATTCTAATCCAAGTATCGTCGAACATGTGAGTACGTCCATCGTGTAGCATCAAGTAAGCGACACGTTCTGTGCATCTCGCCCACTGGGCTGTTTTCGCACGCTTCATGCAACTCTGCTGATGTTGGTTGTAAAGCAAGGAAAGTGAGAACGTTTCTCTTATTAGCAGCAACATGTTTTACTTTATAAACGAGGAATACAAATGATGTTTCCTCTGCAGCGCAATCACCCGGGCATGATCCCGTTACACAACTCTCCGAGCGCTCACCACCCGCTACCGCGCCGTGCCGAGCGGCGCAGAGCAGAGCCGAGCGAGCTGTTGAATATGGAAATAGCGTTCACTAGTCGGTTAGATCCTGCAATTCAAAGCAAGAGATTCATAATAACTTGTTAAGATATCGGAAACCGAGAAAACACAACGGCAAAGATAAAAAACCGTTCACTCATCTAACATCTCTTGATTAAGATGCAAATTAACAAAGTTCTCCAGAATGTTATTTGTAGAAATGGAAGATCTTTGCTTCTCGGATATTCAAGTGACTACACAGAATTTAAATTGTTTAAACAACTTCAGAGGGAATTTTGGTGTCTAGACTTTCAAAGGAGCTTTCATGTTTCACTTGCTGATGGTTTTAGTGTCTAATCGAGGCACAACTAGAGTTCCCGTTCTATTTAGTTTAGGTTATTTAAATGTAGTTAACCTAGACTAGGTATATTTCGAAAGAGCAATTTTAATTACAAATATTTATAAAAACTAGGAAAACGCTCTGTGTAACGCGTTGATGAGCGAGCACCGACACGCGCAACATCGCCAATCGAGCACGATCCATTAATCAAAGATAACTAACTATATATAATTACTGGTTTTCATAGCAACTTTCCATTAACATTCTGGAAAAAAATTAATAACAGATCAATGTAGTACCATGAATTTAATAGTACTTCTCCATCAATCTCTGTGAATAGATATTCAAAACAATTAAAATATAAATAAGTCTGTAAATTCTTGACCGATTGGGCTGGAAATGTGTACAATATGAGACGTTACATTGTGCTATCTAATCGAAACGTTGCTTCTAACATAACTGTGATACACGATCCATATTCAAAAAAATATATAATACCTATAGGTACATAATAATATAAATCCCTTATGAATTGCAATATAACCCGTACAATCAACAAGAATAATGATCTTCATTTAAACTCAAAATAGCCATCTATACACTTTGGTACATAAATAAAACAATCCAGAAAGCAATGGAATTTCACAATACCATCAATTCTGACAGTTGCAAACATTGAAAATTGTCAATAAATGCATAAGTTATCTAATGATTGGGCTGAAAACTTGTAAAATAAGAGAAAATGGTAGTCTTAATGTCCATGCAAAAGTGAACTTAAACGGAACGTTTTGATTTTCGACCAATCAGGAGATATTTTAATTTTTGAACCGATCAAATGACAGCTCTCAAAAACTATACACGATTAAGTTAGAATGATATTAGTGTGTGTGCAAAATTTCAGCTCGATCGGAAGAAAATTGTGGCCTGTGCCGTCGGGCCAAACAAACAAACACAAAAACAAAACAAAAAAAACAAAAAACAGAGAAAGTGTCCAAAAGTGCAGAATGGAGACGCTCGCTACGCTCGCTCAATAAATAATAATTTTAATGTTTCGTTTCTCAGTAAATAGTTTGGATTTAGTTACAATAATATTTTCTGTTTTGAACGATTCACAAACTATTTCATTTAAAACTCAATATTTCAACTGCTTTACAGCAGGCTTCATCAGGAATTTTTGACCTAAGCCTACTGTAAAGCCGGTGAATTATTGAGATTTAAAAAAAAATCGTTCGTGAAACGTTCAAAACAGAGATTATTACTGAACATAATAATTGTTGAGGATGTTCTTTGTTACGTACATTTCATCTTCATTTTTAACTTTTATAACTTTCCAAGTGCATCTAGAGAAACAGCCCGTCGATATTGTGCTTAGAAACACTTGTCAGCGCAAAGCAGAGGAATGTATTGGTAATACTCCCCTCTCTGTTTGTTTGACCAAGTAACCTCCAGTTGACCTGCTTGTCATGCAGCTCTGATCGTCCGACGGTAATTGAGATGAAAAACTCCAACCATTGGAAACTCACATCTCAAGTCGAACTTATTGGAATCGTCTCGGTTGAATCTGAGAGATATCAGATTCCATCAAAGCAGAACTTGAAGGGAATTCATTACTACTTTGCCCAAACATTGAGATACGATTCCAATTTAATTTTCTCTAGTGGAAGATAGTGCTTAAGACGAGATCGATCAAATCTAGACGAGTTTACATCCAGTATATTCGGTGTAAGCCTGACATTAATAATTAATCAACAGACACTGCTGTCGTCGTAGCAGTGGTATCATCAAATATTGTAGTAATGACAGCGATATTTGATCAATGAACGAAAAAATTACGTTATTCCAGAGTGAATGTAAATTTAACTGAGTGATTACTAAATAGTAGTTGAAACAATTATATTCAATAGGTACCTAATAATCCTGTGATATTTAATGCCAATGTTTTCAATAAAAACAAAATAATATGTGCAGATTATATTATCAAATTAATAGAATATACTTTGTGTTTAAATGTGTTAAAGGTATACTATTTACATACATCATGCATTTTCTTGTTTCTGAAATGGTAATTTACTTTTTTTTCCGATTTCAGAATACTATCAACGGGATGGTGAAATAAAATAAGTTGGCATCACTGTAAAATGCCATCGATATCGTGAATTGTTGTTGGTAGACGTCATTTGTTTTCGCGAGATCCGAAGCGCGAACAGATTCTTCTTCATCATGCCAGCGGAAGGACTGCGGGGGCAATGGTTCCCCCCCAACGAGGTGATGAAGCATCGGGAACTCATCAACGCCCGGCTTGAATCCTGTCCAGCGGTAACTTTGCAAGCTTCCTCAACCACGTATTGCGCAATCAGAATTCGTAACTGCTCACAAACTTACTTGTCAAACGAGAGACTTCAGAGGGAAAATGTTTTCAATACATTGGTATTCAAGTATCTTGTCAAATATCTTACTTTAAGTTTCTTCTTACATTTACATACAAGCTTTCGTGGTGGGAAAGTAGGTAGGGGTTTAAAATAAAATTATCTATTGTACTGACATCAAACGTTGTGGACATTTAATTCTTTTTAAACTGCATTTTAATTTCCGTCCATGTCAGGAGCTCAACAATGTTTTGTATACGCAAAGATCTGTGAAACGCGCGCATGCTTGTGGGAACTGAGAGTGAAGAGTCCTCCAGATTCAAGTGGAACTTCCTTCCTCCAGGATTTGGTCCCGTGGGAGTTCAGCGTGCCTCCCCTGACGTACTTCAACAATGTCAAGCAATACGCGCCTTACGCTGCCTACGACTCGTTCTTCGACTTCACACCAGGGTGGGATCAGCGCACGCGGCGCGGAGATCGGCGCGATCCAGAAGTCATCCGCCAGCACATCCACGAGGAGGTGAGTGACGTCATTCTGTGACGTCATGTCAGCACAGGGATGCTCGGAGTGCTCTCATGGAACACGGCAACTCGGTGGGGGTTCATTCACGATACTACACAAGTTTAGATTATCTTCAGATTAATTTTTGTGTGATGTAATTAAATCTTAATAATCTCAAACTGTATTCGTGGTTCTATTCGGTACGTATCGAGTTCATTTTCATTATTTACTTATTTATCCATGGACTCATCGGCGATTCTGATTGAGGAGATTTGGCTCTGTGGAAATATTGCGATCTGCTAACATGAAATAAGTTGCGCTGAAGAGTTCTCGATTCCCTGCGGAATGTTCAATTCGCTCCGAACGACCCAATGGGATTCATCGTCATACAGACCACGCCACCAATCAGGGATCAGCGGCTATCGGGACAAATCAGCTTTCCCATAAGATTATATTATTTATCTACGAAACATCAGTTGAGAGACTTGGCTTTGATCCCAGGGAACAAATAATCACGATGTTTCCTTTTGCAAAAGTTACCGCGAGGGATGGATAAATTCAAGCGAATCACATTTCCCATTCTGAGTCACATTCGCTTATGACGAACAGTAGCGCGATCGTGTAACACCAGTTCACAGTCGATCGACAACCCTAATGGAGGTTACAATTGGTATATATCATTGTAGATCGACTACAATGTCGAGTCATTGTTGACCTTTGCAAGACCCAAAGGTTCTCGTCAGATCACCGAGGGTAAGCAACAACGAGCAGGGGCAGTACTTGGATGGGTGACCGTTCAGTCTGATTCAGTGGCTGCTGCCGTTGGACCAAGAGAGACTGGCGGTCTCGGGGGTTGATAATGACCCCCTCCACCTGTTATCAGTCTCTAGACGGCGCGGGTTGTGGAGGCCAGTGTTGTGAATGCTACATTCTAATGGGATGCGTTCCCACCGTGGTATCTCTCGTCAGGAGAAGCGACACGACGGACCAGGTTTCCTCTCCTCCATTCTCTATTACATCCTCACTAGATGAATTCCAATCCGACGAGGATAGAGAATATTGTAATGCAATAAAAGTTGTGGATCAATTATCATCGATAACAGATCGATCAGAAGGACAATTGGGTTAATAATAATTGTTTTCTAATAGCGAGTTATTCCACAAATCAATTTTCCCGCCTCACGAGCGGGGATCGGACAACATGAGTTTTTACGTAGGTACTTACATTTCGAATAAAGCTCGTGGCCCGACGAAGTCCTTATTTGTCCAGTAAGCAATGCAATATTTATTTTTAATTCTCCGTGTAAATGTGCTCCCACTTACAGACCCACGCGTTTGCGGCCAGCTTTAATTTATCGTCGACTGAAAATGAACATGCGTGAGTTGAACCGGTTAAAAAGCAATATTTAATTTGCTTCAGGCGAGTTTTTCAATATTCTATTAGCATTTTATCAGTTGGGTATACGTCAAAGTCCACAGTCGTGTTTGTACCCGCGTTGATAACACATTTGATGGAGATTAAATATTAATTCTCTGTTTAAAAGCATGCTCTATGTGATGTTTGGTCTTGTCTGTTTGTATAAAGTTCATCGCAGATACAAAATAAAGAAGTCCCACATCTGCCACCATTTGTAAAATCCATGGAATGTTTGCAAAGTAGTTACTGTAGATGTACGATCATCGAGGTCACGTGTTTGTAATGTTTTCGTCAGGAGCGCGACAAGAAGGTTCCTGTGCTGACGTCACTGGTCTACGGGAGGCCGTGTCGCGCGCAGCTGGAAGGCACACTCAAGGGCAACGGCATCGTCACCGCCGCCTTCGGCTCGAGGAATGGAACCAACATGGCGGTCGACCTTGAGCCCACCGTGCTTCCAACGACGTGTGGCCACTCCTTGTGAACAGCTTTTCATTGCAATGTTCAGACATGAACACGATTTAGTATTCATTAGAAAAATACAGTCACATGATCCATATCTCATTAAATCCTCAGATATTTGAAGCGGAGCAGCTTTTTACTATTATTATCCAATTATAACACTATTTCTAACCAAAAGACAATCATATTATGAAATCTGCTGCTAAGTCCTCGTATTAAGATAATACCTATCTGCCACAGAGTATTGTGTACCATTATAGAAATGCATAATTGTAAAGTTTTACAAACCCTAGAACTTCAATTCAATTGTATTTCCGATCAATGCAAGTCATAGAATTCCAAGCTATCGCGTGATTCGCCGATGCCAATGCCATATGATGATTGTGGACTGAATTCGAAGCTGGCGACAATAAGCAACTCTTTGTTATGCTGACATTTGTAAAAATCGCGGCTAATGAGTTCCGAGGTAATCTTTGCACTTCTTTTGATGTCGAGACCATTGTAGAAACTCAGGCCTTCACGGAGCTAACTAGAAAATGTCAGGAGTTGCAGCCGTAGAAATCTTAACCTTTCAGGGGCTACTGCCTCCTCCATCTACACACCACTTACCTTCGTCATTCTTCTAAAATAGACCAAGTTATTCGTATAAATAGATAAAAAGTTTAAAGTTTCCCTGCGGGGCAATTCCTCGACGTTCACCGAGTCGGCATTGACGGTAGCGGCAGGAAATCTCTGGATTCAGAGTCACAGCTGCTTGCTGTTCGCTGCCTGCTTGACGGCGCTGAGAATAAATAGCCCAATAGAAGTTTATTTTATCGTCTTCTTGGCGAAATAGGTGGAAGTGTTCCTAACAAAAGAAGTCGTCGCTCTCTTTGTAATCCCCGATGTTTCGGCGATAGACAAGTTTTGAATCCACTTTCGAGTCTTTTGAACGATTCGCGAGGATTGCTCCTCGTTTGTCGTTGATTAGTTACACATTTGGAAGCAACTAGTTACATGTTTCTGCCACTTGTGCTGGCTCCTGCACGGGACGATGTCTTATCTGAACGCTATGTTACTATCTGACATAGATGCCGAGAACTCTGAAAAGAAGAACTTTAAGAGGAAAGAAGAATTCTCAAAAAACAATTCTTTTACCCATGTCATTGTTCATTCAGTTTATATTCAGTTATGATTCAGTAAAAGTTCAGTTAAAAGTTATTGACGTAAATTTATCTCATTTTCAATTTAAATTAGTTACACATTTTACTGAAAATGATGAATTGAAACTGTACTTTGTGTAAAATTCAATAGATTTGAGGCCAAACAAGTACACAAAATTGAGGTAGCGGTAAAATTGAATCGCTCGCTCTGCTCGTTTCCACAGTTTCATGTGGACTATTTGTTTGTTGTTCTACGAACTGGGAAGGGGTGTTACGTGCACGCTACAATGGGAATAAATGATTACAGACACAAATATAGCTGTACCAACATTTTTTAATAATCCTTATGACCATCAACACCAACAAATGATACATACACTTTATTTATAGCTGCATATGGAAGTACAGAGTTTTGAGTAATTGTATAGAAATGATGCAATCAGTACGCACATTACATTGATATCAGTTTATTACTCATTATTTACTAAGTAAGGCAACCGACTGATCCGGGCAACTACATCAACACTGATATGAGTACAGATGGCAATCAACGATCAGTTATTATTAGGCTTTTAGGTAATTATTTCCAAATAATCAACATCTATAACTAAACATTGCACAGTTATGTCGGTTTCAATTTCATTGATAATACAGAACGAATGAAATAAATCCTTGTATCAAATTATTAATCATTTATTCATTTGTTAAACTTGACGGAAATATGTACACAATAGTAGTAATGTTTTTAGCCACAAAGAGGTTTATTTATATATATACCTCTGAGGATTTTCCAATACTCGATATGTACACGACTATAATTATAATATGTTTCACATATAAAAATGACAATTGGATTTGTTGCTTCAGCCAACTTCATCCCGATGAGGACGCAAGAACAGCCCACGCAGCCGATGATACGGAACATTTCCTTTCTATTCAAAACCCTGTCCGTTTATTTTTCGTTCTATTCACGGAACAATTGAATTGTCACCGTAATTTTCTCTTTGTGCAAGTCTGCTGCGCAATCGCAGTGACAGTTGAAAATGATATGCAGCGAATTCCTCGTCATTAACTTACCACTTTCATGCTACTCGATTAGAAAATCATTGAATTTCCACAATCACAATTAGTATACTCCTAATATTTATAACAATCAACTTTTTCGTTATATTCTTGCAAAACATTCATCATGGCGTGGATCGATTACCGGCAAATGATCTCAGATTCACACAACCATTGACACTGAATACAATCCGTCCTTCACCCACTAAACACTTAGAAATAAATAGTATTCGTCATGAAAGTGCTAAGTTAATCGAAATAAAGTAATTACATAATCTACGTATCGTCTGTTAAATCACATTGATTAAAAGTCAGTGGTAAACAAGTTTCCTATCGGAGTTAAATGTCAAGTACTTTCCCAATGAAACGGGACTCTACGTTGTTTCAGATCAATCAATTTGCGAGTAAAACACAAAACAGGTTATCGAAATGTTTCCTAAAGCCAAGTAAATTGTATTCAGTTTGGTTTTGGAGCTCATTTCAGTAAGTCGATAACACATGATATGATTTAACGAGATCAATCAGTTGTCAGTTAAGTTCGATAAAATTGTTATTCACGGCCTACACACAAACACAGCACATACAAGTAGAAAGCAACATTCTCTGACAGTTTTACAAAATTAGGCCGACGCGTAGAAAAAGTATCGACGAAAGTGTTCGTTCCGTGGTTCACATCCCGTGCGCAATTACTTCCTATTCATATTCTATATACATCAGTCTTCAGGGTATTCCCCAATAATGAAATGTTATCACTGTATGATAGTCTCCTAGCCAATCACCTCAGACAATTCGTTCGATTACGCTGTCTTGATCACATCATACACAACTCTCGGGCAGCCGGTTGGCCATGAGCCGCTCTTTGATCGCGGTCCCGTTGAGCTCGAGTTCGGCTGCGGCGGCCATTTTGTCGTGCAATGTCACCTGACTGTTGCTTCCAGAGAGGCGCAAGTCTTTGGGTCGGAGCTCCCAGGAATACGCCGAGTTGTAGGGCTGACTCTGTGAATGGAAATCATGCGGCTTTACGACCTGCTTGTGATGCATTAGATGCGACAGGAAGATCAAAGAATGCACACAATGTTGGGACTTGTAAGCATGCACTCGTCTCGACGTGGAGGTTTGCCAGCGATATTCAAACATGCTTTCACTTATCAGATCTAGCAGTTGACGATCGATTTTCACAACTTTTAGAAAAATTAAAAATACTGATGGACGCAGAACAATTTTGATGGCAAATAATGAAACGTGGAACTGGTCAATAAAACTGTTATCGTACAAAAATAATGCGATAATCAAGGATAATCAAATAAAATGCATATATATCAAAGAAAATAGTTTGATTTGTTCTGTAGATAAATAGACAGCCATTGGGAAATAGTGGGATGATTTTAAAAATAATAGAAGTTTGAATAGACATACGTATTTATAAATATCCAGGTAATACCACAGGCGCTTTCATGTACAGTCAGGGAAACTAGATGTTTCATACTCGGCCTCTCTATAACATAAACATGTTTTTATATGGAGCAGAGAGAGATAGAGTATGCACCATCTAGTTTCCTTGACTTTACGTACTTCTAACATCCAGTGATGATTTCAGCCCCCCCCCTCTCCCCCCCCCCCCCCCCCCCCCCCCGAGCCCATAGTCAATAATCAATGTTTCCTTTTCCACTTTAAAGGAATTGTTAAATAAGGCTAAAATACACAGATTGTGAATTTTTAAAAAATGTTAATGGAAACTAATACAAGTAAAGCGTTTGAATGGCACGAATATCTTTCGAAATGTGAGGAAACTAGAACAAAAATGCCTGCTCTGCTGAAGTAATTAAATTAAATATCTTGCCGAAAATACTGAACTTTAAATCTATTTGGGAAATTCAAAGTTCGCCCCGGAACCGGATATGGCTACACGCCCCCCCCCCACCCCAAGGACCCCATTGCTTTCATACGTACCTACATGTGTATGTGGAAAAGTGTTTCTTTCCGTTGTTAGTTTTCAGATCATAAAATACTGTATTGTACATTTCCCCAAGTTTTGATTTGGCCCCCTTGAGACTGGACTGAAATCATCATAGCAACATTTGAAAACAATGACGCAGGCTGTTGCACCCTGTGCAACCTGTGCAACCTGCGCAACCTGTGCAACCTGCGCAACATGCGCAACCTGTGCAACATGTGCAACCTGTGCAACCTGTGCAACCTGGACAACCTGCGCAACCTGTGCAACCTGCGCAACCTGTGCAACCTGCGCAACCTGTGCAACATGTGCAACCTGCGCAACCTGTGCAACCTGCGCAACCTGCGCAACCTGTGCAACATGTGCAACCTGCGCAACCTGTGCAACCTGCGCAACCTGTGCAACCTGCGCAACCTGTGCAACATGTGCAACCTGCGCAACCTGTGCAACCTGCGCAACCTGTGCAACATGTGCAACCTGCGCAACCTGTGCAACCTGCGCAACCTGCGCAACCTGTGCAACATGTGCAACCTGCGCAACCTGTGCAACCTGCGCAACCTGCGCAACCTGCGCAACCTGTGCAACCTGCGCAACCTGCGCAACCTGTGCAACCTGCGCAACCTGTGCAACATGTGCAACCTGCGCAACCTGTGCAACCTGCGCAACCTGCGCAACCTGTGCAACCTGCGCAACCTGTGCAACATGTGCAACCTGCGCAACCTGTGCAACCTGCGCAACCTGTGCAACCTGCGCAACCTGTGCAACCTGCGCAACCTGCGCAACCTGTGCAACCTGCGCAACCTGTGCAACATGTGCAACCTGTGCAACCTGTGCAACCTGCGCAACCTGTGCAACCTGTACAACCTGCGCAACCTGTACAACCTGCGCAACCTGCGCAACCTGTGAACCTGTGCAACCTGCGCTATGCACTGAGCAGCAGCACACGTGTATACGTCACGAGTGCAACCAGCCAGGCCATGCAACTGCAACCCATGCATTCGATGCACTTGCTCGGAGCCAAGCTATAACATTATCTTACACGCGTTTGTAAAACGTCTTACACAGGCAGGCACATGCAGAGTTCGATGTTTACCACAATGTCGATATCATGTAATTAAAATGTAAGACGACTCTAGTACCGAATATTCAATAGCAAATGTAAAGTGGCTTTCTTTAACTCAAACTAAGCTTAATTGCGGGCGATCTTATCCGAGGAGCGCTGAAAGGAGGAAATCAGATGAACTGCAACCCGGGATTAAAGCGCTTACAGCGATTACTTGTAATCACACGTCTTGCTTTGTTTCTTCCAGACACTTTGCTGAAGTTTAGATTGGAGTCAGAACGAATGAGTCACATCTAACTGACCACGGGGGGGGGGGGGGGGGGGGGGGATTGCACCGGGGCGGGGTGGATCAAATGCACCGCGAGATTGCAGGGCTTACGTCGCGACGTCCGAGGAGTTTAGACGTCGCTCGAGATTGCTTCTCAGGTGACGTCGTGTCACGTGACATAGGCGCCGAGACGCCGGAGACGTGATATTGCAGCTCGCGGTTACATTCACACAGCAGGGCCTCTCGTTTTAGAGTTACTGAGCAAAAATATTTCAGTATTTTTAAACTATCGACGAAGAGAATATAAAAATCAACTCCCTCTCCACTATGAAAATCATGTGAATGTATTCTTCCAAATTATTGAGCGAGCTAGAGGTAGAGTCTTTCGGCTCTCTTGGCACGGATGTATTTTTCAGTAACTTCCGATATACGGGTCACATTTGTGCTCCGATCGATCTTATATTTGCACAACACAGGCAAAGACCAACCAAATAGAATGCACTGTGCAGACTGAAATTTTTTATGAAATCCTCCGATTGGATACAATTTTAAAAAATACACGCGTCGGATTGGTTGAAACTCCAAAATGGTAAAATATGGTTGAAATTGTGCAAGGTCGGCAATAAAGATTAACATTTTATAATGTCATATTATAAAAGTTCAGCCAAATCGGATAAGTACATATTAACGATTTATATTATTGTTGAATGTAAAATGTTGAAATTCGTCGATCTAAAAGTGCCAGCATCTAGTCCTTGTTCAGCATGCGCTCCGAACCCGGCACCTCCACCGACCGCGATCTCGTGCCTTCAAGATGGCTGATGATTTATCTGCCGACTGCTCGCCTCGTGCGCTGATATTTATGACTGCTTATGACGGAGGATCGATGTAGGATCCGTGTGTTTGACAGCGCATATCGCTGAACTGTCGACTGAACTGACTTCCAACTCTCGACCTCGTTCAAGACGAGCTGCCCACGCAAACTCGTGAATAATACTCTTCATTATTCTAGTATTTATTTTTACACGAAACTAACTGAGTACTTAACTACTCTGCTTAGAAGAATAACTGGACGTAACGAAAGCTCAATGTACTTATTCTGCCCTAAAGCCATCGTGCAAGTGAATGGGCAAGTAGCGCTCATCATAATTCCAGATTAATTCGGTCAAGTCAGATGAAGTAAATAAGTTAGTACATCATGTTCAAGTAGAAAACTTATTCTGCTATTTATTTGTCTTCGTTAGTTATAAACATTCACTGATGTTTTATCACCCATCGAGGTCCATGTTGCGTACTTGACCCATTTCAACGCCCCGCATTGGAGAGGTACTTTGCAGGATCTGATTAAGGATTGATCGCGCATCCTGTATCTAGGAGCTGAGCGCGGAATTTGCTAACTACCCAGCTGAGTAGATCACCAAGGGAAGTGCTAAGTGGTATTTCGATTTTATCACCTCCAACGTGCATACTATTAAAAGAGAATGTGAACGGGGACGAGTTTCTGTATTGCATTTCGCCGTGATCGGTTGCACAATGTCAGCTCGGAATGCCGGCAAGGAGCAGATAGAACACGACGCTACAATAGAGCGGACTGAGAGGTATCAAATAGAAGAAGCTTGAGTACTGCAAGCTCTTGAGGGGTTTGCCCCATTGTAGAGTTGGAGTTTGCCGCTTCTATTCGAATAACGTCGAAGAATAATCAGCAAATAAAGAAGAAGGCAAAAAAGCGCACACGTAAGGAAAACAGTCGGATTTAGCGAGACTACATTTAACGAGTACAATTCCCTGAAGCGATCTTCAGCGAGAGAGCAAGGCCCACACTTGACGTTGTCATTGGAACGGTTCCTGCACAAACCGGATGCGAGGGTTTTAGCCAAATATTTGCTCTAGCGATTCTATTAAAACCCTAGACGATTTGCAAGAATATAATTGCGTCATAAAATAACGTGGATTTTGGTAGAAGCGAAAAAGTTTACATGGAAAATGTGGAGCGGCGCCAATTGATTGCTTACGTGTATTTTCCACTGCAAGAAATCCCAGTTCTGAGAAGCTCGTGTGCCGGCGGATATACTGACAAACTACTCGACTCAAATGATTAAGTTTCTTCCAAAAATAAATTTAAACAAACGGATTCGTGATTGAACAATAGCTGCTCGGGCGAAGTCTGCAAGTAGATGATTGGTGTTTGCTGTGTCTTTCTCCGCACCGCATGGAATGTTCTTGGGGCAAACGCGAGAATCCTCCGCCTAGTTCCAGGCCATAAGATAAACGACAGCCATTAAGCCAACGCGGACTAACGATACAAAAGGATTGCTTGCTATGTACGCAGCACGAAATAATAGCAGGATTTTTCACAGAGTTAAACGGAAACGAGAAAAGATGGCCCTCCTCATACTCGACTTCCTCATACTTCACGGACATAATAAAGAGGTTGATAAAGTTTGGTTCAGCCGCTTCTCGGGCAGGCATAAACCGCAGCCGTCATTCCTCTAATGGCCTGTTATAGTTCCTTTAGTAATCGTTAAAAGATTAGTACCTGACCTCCAGAAGCCAACAGAACAGCTTTCGCTTATAGAAGGAAAGATACGGGGATGTTTACGCTTCTTGCAGTGAATGAAACGAACAGAAAACAAGCGAAATACTCAAAGCTCATGCAACAACAAAGAAGAAAGATTGACCAATGTTATAAAATTATATTTATATGATTTTTAATCAGTCTCAATTCTCAATTTCTAAGGATATTTCAGCGAATGTAGCTCTAAAAGCTTGATCAAAAAGAGAGCAGTGAATTTCTAGTCACTTCTATAGTCTTCGGTTTCATGCTCCATGAAATCTATCCATAACATCGAGCAAGCATGGGATCAGGAAACATGATGTCGTTGAATGTTCACTCACCATGGCGCTGTTGTCACTGACGGGCGTCAGATTAGGCGACGCCCAGTGCCCAGGACCCGGCGGAGGCGACGGCGCCGGCTGCAGATGTTGCTGTTGCTGTTGAGGGGTGGCGTAGTTCGGAGGGGACAACTCTCTTCTGATGACGTTTCCGTTGCCGACCGAGGGTCGAACAGGGACCTCTGCAAGCAAGAAGCGAAACGGTATCGTCAGTTCGACCCATGTGTCATGTCATGTGTCCTTCTGACCATCAACAATGGAGACGATCAGTCGCAATAGTTCGGTTTTCCAGCTTTTCTTACAATTACTCAACGGTACTTACTCCAAGTGCTTTCGAATTAGTAATAAATAACAATGTTTCAAGTTGTTGAACTAGAAGAACAATGAACAATGTTTTTTTCTTTATCTCAGTTTTGTGCCTATTTCCAGAAACACGAAAATATGAACTGTTGAATTTTGTTCTTTACATTTTGTTTGTAAGTAACCGGGGGTTCCTTTACAAAATTGCATAATCCTTTATAAATAACAATCAAGAAGGACGAACCAAACAAATATATTAATTATATGAAAAATTATAATGATGAGATGAAAGCCATTCCTCTGGCGATATCTTTCATTTTTGACGAATAAATGCAATGAAGAGATTGAATATAATCTCAGACCTCCGTTGCCTGATTGGCAGAGATGAAATCGCAAACAATCAGCTATTAAACGACTTGATAGGCTCTTTCCTTTCAAAATCTCATGACCGTAGCGCTGTTTCAGGGAAACAAGCGAACCTTATTTTAAAATAAAATGTTAAAATAGTTCGGTCTATCGCCACGAGCACCGTAATCGCCTCAGTCAAGGTTAGCTAGCTTGTTCAGTGAATGTACCGAGTAATAATAGGTTATGGCCGCTTCTTCTATAGGCACGCTTTTAATCCGATGTTTAATCTCGACTTCTGATTGGTCGCCACCTGCAAGACTCATGAATGAAACATATCCGCGTGATAACGTCATAAAGTACAACTCGAGTTAACGAGGTGATTTTGATTCGAGTTATGAAGACAATCCGCGGAGGGTCTATCCATACATTTATGAAAGCGAGAGTGTTGAGGATACTAAAGTCCGGCATTTTGCTGCTAACACACGGTGGTTACGATAATGTAAATTTTATTACACATTAGGTGTACAGAAATGTCCAAAGGAATCTCAGTAAAATAATATTAACGCGGCTGCTCGGTGTTTTGTAGCTCGGAGCCATTTGGGAGCCTTATTATTTCTGTTGCCAAACTTTATGGTCCATCATAAATAGCCAAATCCCTGACGTGTTGTAAAGCTGTGTGTTTGCAGAATCCTGTAGGAGAGTGTCTGTTAGGTGAGACAGTGTTTTCCCGTCAGGTGGCGCCCGACGCGGAGGAATACACTGCACTGCAAGTAGTTCTAGATTGAAGTGAAGTGAATGACCGGGGTTCGAGTCCTGATCGCATACAAACTGTTGGCATTATTCCTGAATTCGCCGAGCGTGATTATTGTAGGTGTGTTTTAGAAAGCAACAACTGTTTTCGCACAGTGAATACACACATTGACTTCACGTACAAAACGTATTTGCTTATATTTAACATTGTATTCTACTGCAAACGCATTGAATGCAAGAGTAAATATAGGTTCATTGTGCATACTGAGGATCTCTAGACGTGGAATTCAAACTATCTAATATTTGCCCATAGGAAAAATCAGGATATTCACGATCCTCTACTTGAAAGACGAACAAAGTACATGGGATAAATAATAACTGATTTTCTTTAATCACATCAAGGTTATTAGTTATTTGATTACTGATTTGACCCAGATGAACGTTGGTTAGGATGTAGGTATAATCTAAAGGAGTGAGTTGCTTTTCTTCTTACCGTATTTGGCTGGTATGATGTCTGGATCCTTCTCGTCGGGGGGTTCTCTCCCGGCAGCCAAGTCTTTGGTTCCCATGGCGCCCAGGGCTGTGGTGTGAGGCCCGGGGTGCTTGTCCACGCGCACGGGGCGGCTGGGGTTCGTCGACCTCGAGCGCCGGACCTTGACGACCACCACGCAGATGACGGCGAGGAGGGTGAGCGCGGCGCCCGCCACGACGCCGAGTATAGGGGACAGCCCCATGTCGCCGTCAGCGGCTGAGGAAGCAAGAACACAGGGATATACACCACCATGCAGATGACGGCGAGGAGGGTGAGCGCGGCGCCAGCCACGACGCCGAGGATAGGGGACAGCCCCATGTCGCCGTCAGCGGCTGAGGAAGCAAGAACACAGGGATATACACCAGTTGCAGATGACGAAGTGGAGGGTGAGGGACAGCTCCAGGTCCCCGTCAGCGACTGAGATATCAGGAATACATGGATATGATATTGGTGACGACAGATTACTTGCTGCGTTTACTGCTTCGCCGTTTACATAAAGAAAAAACATATTCGTACACATTTGTGTCAGTAGGTACAAAATATTTGGCCTCCTTTGCATTTAGGTGATGACGTTGAATTATTTTGGCCAATCAAAAGTGAGGCAAAATCGTCTCTCTGTGTCAATCAGCATGTCGTATTGATGCGGAATCGCATTTCACGTAATTTCCGTCTGTAAATGTAAAGAATCCTGCTCGATATTGACCGCATAATGAGTCCCTGCTGCTTCGGATTGCTCTCAACTCTTCCCTTGTTTGACTGCGCCAACTAATTGAGTAGCAGCGAATGATCTCTGACGGCGAACAACGGCATGGAACATCGGGTATCGAGTCGTAGTAATTGTCTGCGAGCTGCGGGCAATTGATGCGCAGATCATCTCGCGCAATGAGATGCAATGAGAGATCATCGGGGACGTGCGCGCGCAGCGGGAACTCGGGGCTGCACTTTTACAATAGCGGGTGAAAAGTTAGAGCCAGGGGATAAAATTAAACTTGGCATTATTCCATTACATTTCAAATAACTTGTTTAAATTGTGAACAAGTTTTCTGCCTCGATTGAAAGGGCACGTCATAGAATAATGCAGAATGCATTTACAACATAAAGCACTTAAAATTGTGCACGACGAAAATACTGAGTAGTTCGCGTCGTTTCATAAATTAATACGGAAATCTATCGCTATAGAAACTTGACAATTACACACGATCCACTTATAAACTTGTTGACTGCGCGAGACAAAAAGTGTGTTCTGAACTGCATTAGCATGGAGCGAGTTAATCGCAGGAGTGAGTGATTAGTTTTGTCACTTAGTGACCTGTGAACTTCGTGCCAGTCAAGAGAGTATGGGTTAGCAATAAAAACAACCGGCGAACAAAACAAACTGTTCCGTATCAATCAGCCAGAACTAAATTAATAGAACGTTCTCTGCGAGATGTGTGTGCTGAATGTTGCTGGAAACACGGCACCTCCATTTCAATTACGTCCTGCACAAATAGCGTCCACGCACAGGGCACTTGTAGAAGCCGACGTTTTCTCATCAATTATTAAAAGTACGCAACGGATTTTTTTCTGCTACTCAACTCTCGATTTAATTGAATTTTACAAGAGCTTGAAGTACATTTACAGAACGTATTTCGACAACCTGCAGGTCTTCGAATAATTTCGATATATCTTCGAGATAACGGAAGTGAAACCAGATCTCTTCACTTCCTTTCCAAAACAAACGAGAGAACGTGAAATTCTAGAACTCGAGCAAACCAACATGGCCGTCGATGATGTTGCGGGAAAGAGTGTGAGAAACTAACCAGTCCTCTTGGCCGGGTCTCGGAAGGTGACCTCCTCCATGACGATGCCGGCGCTCCGGCCCTTGGAGTTGACGGCGAACACGGCGATGCGGAACGTGACCTCCGGCTCGAGGTTGGCGAGGAAGAAGTTGGGAAAGAGTGTGAGAACTTACCAGTCCTCTTAGCCGGGTCTCGGAAGGTGACCTCCTCCATGACGATGCCGGCGCTCCGGCCCTTGGAGTTGACGGCGAACACGGCGATGCGGAACGTGACCTCCGGCTCGAGGTTGGCGAGGAAGAAGTTGGGGGCGTCGTAGCTGGTGAGGTTGTACCTCGGGACGCCGGAGTCGGACGAGTAGAGCTCCAGGAGGAAGTGTTGCTGCAAGCCGCCATCGAACCCGGCCATGCAGCTCACCTCCAACGAGCTACTAGTCTGGTTCGACAGGCTGCAGTTCCGAACAGGATACGGTTTGCCTGAAACAAACAGAACAGAATGCTCTGATCTTAGTTCGTCAGACAGACAGAGAAATCTCATCAGCTTTCGTCCTGGAATTGAGAAACCCACGAGTTCGACAGTATTGGGACTTGTATTGGGTTTGAGTGGTCGAAGTTAGTCGAGTCTAATCGTGGAAACTGGGACGCGCTCTATCGGATAAGTTTAGTTGGATCTATGTCTTTATTGTTTATTGCGTCGAACAAGTTTGCTGATAGTAGTTGGCCAACTGCAAGTGGAGTCTTCAGTTCGTGACCTCAATGTTACGCGCAGGACGTACAGTCGGAGGCAAATCGTCCTACCGTCTCCACCAAGTGACGAGGCTTTTACAACTTCAAAATATTAACCTCTGGGTTTCAAAGTGTGGGGAAACAACGTAAGATGTAAAACTTCATGTGGGTTAGAACACAATGAGCCCAATGAATGGCCACTGTAGTAGATCGCAACACTTTGTTGGGAAATCTACCGACAAAAGAATGTATTCAGGTGGTACGGCGGTTAGTTCCAACTCCCGCCTTGATCAGCCATGCGCGTAGGGTGGTTCAATAAGGGTTAAGAGAACTAGAACATAAACCTCGTTGGAAGTGATACTTGGAGAAATAAGAGAAGTCTACTTGCTCCTTAGTTTATTCAAGCCATATTTTCCTGAAATTTTCTTGGGGATGTTCTTAACAATCATTCGTTGAAATCTGCGACCGACGATATCGATTGTCGATAATTAAAAAGAATTAGGTAAATAGAAATTCCTTGACAAGGAATGAAAATAGAGTTTCGCGTTTGAGTGGTTTTAGGCTTTGTGATCGCAAGGGCTGTTGTCGACGTGACGTCACTTTGTGGATGAGAGAGGAGAGTTTATCTTTTTTTTAAGGCAGCGCCATTGAAATTGCGTGCGTTTCATCCGATATCCGTTTATCCTCACAACAGCCATTTCACTTTTCATGTCACAAACATTTTTCCCGTGAGGTTTTTCTTGTCACTCTTATTTCAATAAAAATGCTATCTTGACAATTCGGCCTCGCGTCCCTATACCCTTCCTCCTAAACCTGGCAGTGTGCTCATTCAAAAACCGAGTTTACCACTTTTATGAAAACTTGTTTTTCCCGGCCTTCAGGCCCGACGTATGAGAGGAAGGGAGAAGCTCGGATTCAAGATGCTGTCTCAAGAGAGAGACAGAGCAAATAGTGGGGGCGAAGTGGAACAAAGTGGAATCAATCGCTATCTTCGGGCATTCACACCGACAGCCGCTTTAAAGCGTATCTTCGCTCAACGCACAGTTACATTAGCATTGCAATGTCTCAATAGCAATAAAATATTCCCGTGAAGGGTCAGATAGTTATCAAAATCATATAATATTTACAATTTACTCATATAGGTAACATATCGTGTCGTAAATACACAAAGATTTTTCCAAGGATCCAAGATGGTCGAATTGCATTATAAATGTGTCTTTTTATCTTCAGAGTTAATCACATTTTCATTTCTAAATCCCAACCCGTTGTTCTGTTGACCGGGATCACCTGCTTATCTAGTAGAGCGGTCGCTCCACGCCAGCCAAGTCGCACAGTTTATTATATTGGTAAAACTCATGCAGTACGTGATGACAAATGATTACGTAATGAAAACATAGAGAGTAAATATCTGTACTTCTAGAGGATCGAACTGGGGTCTGTCGATGCGGTGTTTACCTGCAGCCACGACTTGGAAGACGCACGGCACAACTTGTCCTCCGATCTCGTTCTCCGCCCAACACGAGAGCGTGCCGTAGTCGAGCTCCGAGTGCGGCGTGTAGTGCAACACCGACGCCGTCCCGTTGGTCGTCGTGGCGTAGCGCTCGGCGGCGACCTCCAGCGTCTCCCCGGAGTTGTTGAACTTCCAGCGGAACGCGCGCGCCGGAGGGTCGGTGTCCACGTGGCAGGCGATGTCCAGACGCTCCTCGCGAGACGCCCCCACGACGAGGATGTGCTCCTGGCGACACGTCGGCGCGTCTGCGAGGACAAGGTTCAAGGTCAAACACAAGACACGGGACGTCGAGACGCCCCCACGACGAGGATGTGCTCCTGGCGACACGTCGGCGCGTCTGCGAGGACAAGGTTCAAGGTCAAACACAAGACACACGGGACGTCGAGACGCCCCCACGACGAGGATGTGCTCCTGGCGACACGTCGGCGCGCCTGCGAGGACAAGGTTCAAGGTCATCATGCACGACGTGTCACAAGAGAGTCCATCATATGGACAGTTAGTTATATATTTGATGCGACGATTTCCTCTGTCGACCTTCCCTTTCAATCACACAGGAATCAATCGGGAATAACGTCATTCACGACCGGCTCTAATTTACTACTTTGACAACCTAAAGTCACCATTTGAAAACAATCAGATCGCATGATCGGGAATTGGATCTCGTGTCGCAGGAAATATCGTCCATTGCTTTGAGAGCGTAGCAACGCGTAATATTTTCTATACGAGCTTTGGTGCAATTGAATATTTATTTGAGGATAAATATTGACGAATACGATTGAACGGACGGACGACGCGGACGCAAAGAGTTGGATTTTGCTGAACATTTCTTTCCTTTCGCGTCGTTCGTCTCCGTACGAATTAAGAACATCACATTGAATTATCATTTGCGTTCTCGTAAGTGCGTCCCCGTCAATCGTGCATGAGACTGAAAGTATTATTTGAATCAAGACGTATTCCATTTTAATTTCCGATGCGTAGATAAAATGTCATCAACTACATTATCTTATCTGCAAGACCTCGTGAAGGTTCTCGAGTCTAGGTGAGATTGCCACTTACACTTGACTCTGAAGGCGAGGACGTCGCTGTACGTCTCTCCTTCTGGGTTGACGGCGACGCAGACGTACTTGCCGGCGCTCTGCCGCGTCACTTTCTGCAGGACCAGACTCTGGTTGCTGCGGATGATCCGCGCCGACATGTTGTGGCTCAGCAGCACTCCCTGCGGACAAGCGGCACAACGCGGATCACAACAAAGCCTCAAACTATTCAATTGTTTGTAATTCTAATATAAGAATGAAGAACTAATCAGTTGAATTGATCCTAATTCTATACGCTCCTTTCACTTGCATCGACTCTCTCGCCTTGATCTATCTCACTGTGAAGAATTGAGAAGTGAGCTGGAATTACGATTTTCTGCTCATCTCCTCTGATAGATTCGATTGATAATAATCAAATTGTGGCAGCTAGAATGATCAGAGCAGTTTTGCATATCTGAATATCGGCTCCGTCTTCAGGAACATAACGGCGATTACATCATGCTCATATGACCAAATCCGGCTGAGTTTAGTTAGAAAGTGCTCCGCCGAGGAATTAGTCTACTCGAACAACGTGCTTCACCAACTTCTCTATTCTCCAGCTCATAACTTACAAGACTACTTCACGTCTTCGGACCTGACAAGACTTGCATGCGAACAATTGTTAACCAAATTACCGACTCGACCGACCGAGAAAACTTATTACGCTTGTTGAAAGTTAAAATGGTGTCCGCGACGGTGATCTGGCGAGGTAACAGCGTGTCCCATTTGCATCTCGGAAACTAAAATATCGGTTTTCTATTTGCACTTGTTTTAATCCCCCGCGGAGTAATAGGGATTTGCTTTTAACGCGAGAAAGAAGAGAGTGCAAAGTGTAGTGTTTCACGCAAGAGCATGGGGTATTTTGCCTGCGAGCTGTGGGCCAAGAAACCTCGACACTCAGTACTCAAACTACCTGTAAATGTAATTATACTCACTGAATAGAGTTACTAAAACTATAGTTTTATTGTACTTTTATTAGTTCAACAACTTTTTAATTCAAAATAGTGTTTTATTTTCTACTCGTTCCTCAAATCAAACTTTTGACCAAACTTCCGAAAATGTAATTATAATTTTAGAACATAATATTGTTTGAAATCCAGGTTTCTGGAGGGTATATCGCACTCCGAGCTATTGTTAGCATTACGTTGTTCCTCGCAACATATTTTCCTGCGGAATTCTCTGACTTTGTACTCATCTTTCCCGCGATCCAACGCTGTGCACAGAGCCACGATATTGTCACTGTGTCCGTGGTCCCGAGGAGAACAGACAACGTGCATGACATTTGGTTGTTTTGTGTCCTCTTTGAAGTGGAAATGTTTAGCAAGGGTTGGCTGGGGATCTGGTTGTAAACATCAGTTATCTCTTTTTGCGCGATACGTGCTCGGGAAACCACGAGGGGAAAACAGTTTTTACTTTTTAATTTTTAAGATATTAACGAAAGGTCCGCAGTCTCATCCCAGACTTGGTCGATCACGTTATTTGGCAGCGTACATTATCACTACTTACATTTTATGTATTGAGGAAATATTATTATCTCGTATTGTGTACGTAAACATTATATTACGCCATAAAACAAACAATTTGTGTTGAACTACTTTATAAGGAGCACGTAGTAAAATAGCTGGAGTTGTTGCCAGAATAAGCTGCAGATTAAGAGATATTTACACTAAGCTCTTTCGAAACCGCTGCACTTTAGAAACTTGAACCGAGTTCCGAGAAGCGCTCAAATGTTATTGCAGGATAATGTGACATTTCACATTTCTTAACCATAAATACTTTGTTTTTCATGAGCGAAAATGTACAATTATCGAGTGACATCTTGACAGTCACAAAATGATGTTCACAGAGAGGAAAAAAGAAATAGAAACATTTTAAAAAATGGAGTTGATCGTTAGAGATGGCCAAGTGCCTGGTCTTCCGCGGAGCGTCAGAGAGCGTCCCTCGACCCAGCTATATTAAAACGACGTTCCACTAGCGAAATAATAACTTATTCAACAGTGAGGGATTTATATATTTAGAAAAAATTAAAAACCGCTTCCTTTTAGCTTAATAGCACATGACATGTACGGGCCGCATCCCTTAGCTCCCGTCATAACGCGTTGAGAGCAGACGAAGGCACGGGATTTTTATTTAAAAGGAAAACGGCTGTGGAGTATTAAGGTTTCATGAGTGTGTCGAGAGAGAGAGCCACATATTGAACATTTCAACAGATTTTTGTGTCTCATGTTCCGCTAATAGCCTGGACGATTAGATTACGCCCAGAGGGAGCGATCGGGTGGCCTTGGCCGATGTCCAGAACCAATCCCATCTCTTCCCGCACCGCACCGGTGACGACTGCCTGCTTTTTCAATCAATTTCCCGAGTACATGGGATATTTTACAAGGTTTTTATAAAGCTTTCATTTGATTGGGCGGTTTATCCCTCAACATTAAAATGTAAATTAAAGCTGTCTGCACACATATTGTGCTCACACTTCTTTTTTAGTTGCTGTGTTGAAACTATAGTACAATTAGTTTAATGTGCAACAAATCACTAACAGGTTGAAATGTTTACTGGATGCACTACATAACCTGTTGCTTAATCAGGTGTATCAAACTCACTCGCAGCGTATCTTTCACGCGGTGGAATTTATCAGAGAGTTTCGAACGTCCGTTCCTTGATAAGAAGCTTACAGGGCATTAATTATTTATAATACGAGATTAGCCGTGAGCACGATGACGTACGCTTTTTGTCAACTCGTAGCAAAACATTCGGCAAAGATCGACTCACATCGTGCAGCCAGCTGAGCTTCCGCCACATCGGGTTGGCCTTGACGTGGCACTCGAAGTAGACGTCGTCGCCCTCCTTGATGTCGTCGGCGTTCAGCGTGCTGCCCAGACGCAGCGAGACGATCGGCGGGACTGAGAGACGGACAGAGAGGTCAGAGGTTAACTAACAATATAGCCAATTCAATGCACAAGTTCAACACAAGTTTTAACTTACTAAATTAGTAGATACTTAGGGAATTATTAACGAGCACTATAGACAGAAAATGATCCGTTGATTCCAACGATACCGTTAACTCAATGATTTCAAATCTAAGTGCTTTGTGATGGTACGGCAGAGCAAAGTGAAATCAGTAGAGTGTGGGCCACCTCGGAGCAAGCGAAGTAGAATGTGGGTAATCCCGGCACACTTACACACGACATCGATGTTCCACGTGGTCTCCAGGAAGGCGCCAGTGATGTTGGGGTTCTCCGCTCTGCACGTGATGGCCTTGGCGTTGTCGTCGGTCAGCGGGACGAAGGTCACTTCGCTGACCGTCACATTCTCGCGCAACTCCTCCTGCGGACAAACACAAGCTGTGACGTCACTGCCTCTCGCACCGGATGCAGTCCTGTCGTCCAGCTCGGATCCTACCTTGACTCTCTTGAGCTGGCGCTTGTTCTTGTACCACGTGATGACGGCGGGAGGTCGCGACCCCGCGGACTCGCACGTGACCTCGTAGCGGCGGTCGGCGACGAGAGGCAGCTGCTTGGTGATGATGCGGATCGTCAGCGGCTTCACTGCGAGCACAACGAGGACGTTGAGGATCGAACCAGGCTCACTCAGTCAAGAAGCTCAGCAATAGCATGCATTGTCCTACTTCTAGCATTTTCACAAGTAAAAATATGAAATACGGTACGTATAATAAAAGTCAATTTGGGTCAAACTGTAGCTATGTTTTTAAAAATGAGTCTGCATTATAATAACTCTTCATTTTGAAAAACATGTTACTCCATGTTCTCGAGATTAATCTCACTCGCTGGTGAAATGTGTAAACAACATTGAGGCACAACTCACGTTGTATATCGAGCACGAGCGACGTCTCGCGGGGTTCCGTCAGCATGGTGTTGACCGCCTGGCAGCTGAACACGGAGTTGAGGTCTTGGCGGCTGATGGACGGCCACAGCAGGCGGTTCTCGATGACGTCGCCGGCGTTGTGCTCGTACTCCTCGTCGACCAGCACGCTGTTGACCAACCAGCGCACGGCGGGCTCCGGTTTACCTGCGACACAACAGCCGACATCTTCAACCAGACTCTCTGCGTGCCACTTCATACTCAGAACACTTTTTAATCATCAGAAAGTTATTGGAATATTATGCTGAGCGTTACGGCCCGCCTCGTCAGTATAAAGTTACCTACACGAGTACAACATTCCGCTTAACATAATGCAATGATGTTTATAATGAGCTTCTACACACTTTCTCCCGGAAGAGGAAACTTATAAATCTTGACATTTCACGCTATGACGCTAGTTGATGAGTGGAACTCATGACACGGCCGGGATTTTCTTTTGCTATTCATGTTTTTGCCCAATTAAATGCTCCGTTGTCCACTTCGTACTTGACAATTTTTATTAAGAAAATTCACACTGAAATTTACATAACGGTAAGTGTGATGAATTAACAAGGGCTTTTTTACAGTGACGGAGTCGAGTGTCACTGCTGTTAAATGACTCTTGAAAATATCCCGAATAGGATTCTGTGCTGTAGTGGCTTGGCGTTCTATTAAGTAAAAAAGTGAAATAATGACCGTGCTATTAGACTGCATTAGACGGATTAGCGCAGGAGAAAAACAGACGGGCGCCATTGCAGCTGCGCGGCATTACGATGTCA
>OW203762.1:53153155-53232411 GCA_934045905.1 Leuctra nigra | reverse complement strand
GGGTCGACAAATATTGTGTCAGTCTCGCCACATGCCTTCGCTCTCACGCCGCTCCGCGCTGAAGACAACACCGCGCGATCTTAATGCGACCGCAGACCTGGCAACGTCGCACTAAGATCCATGCTTGGCGTTGTCAAGTGTGCCGGGGGATTACTGGATCATGCCAAGATGGCGGACAAGATCAGCGCTCGCACGTGCTCCACCGCAAAGAAAGCGAACTCAAGCAGAAGCTATGTTGGTGCTACGTCGATCTAATATGATTGGTAGTTATATGAAAGAGCAGCACGGAGAAATAAATGGTTTCGAAGCCAACAGCAGACGAATAAAGTTGAGAGGCCGGCGGCATGAAGCGGTCAATTAAAGATCTTGGTTCATCCAGGGTTGAAGTGTGTATCATTTGAAATCACATTTGAAAAGCAGGGAAATAAGTGAATATTTCCCACGAAGTATTACAGAACTGTCTTCATTATACCGTGGAATATTAACTAAGTGCACTGCAGCAACATGGGACTGCAGCGTTGCCAAGTACCACAGTTGAATTGTGTCGTGCTTGTTTCCGGCTCTGGAAGAGAGTCACATATCTGTTGAACAAGACTTGAGTGATCAAACGCCTTGACCTGCGCACCAGATGTGAATCCTCTGATCCTCTGATGAATAATATTACAGTGAGACAGAACGTCTTGGCCTCCTGTCGAAACAACCACAAGTAATGCACGCATCAGTAGAATGTGGGGCAGCTCGGAACAGTTCAAGTAGAATGTGGGGCAGCTCGGAACAGCTCAAGTAGGAATGTGGGTAATCCTGACGCAAGTGGGCTGTGCGGCACTCGGAGCGCCATCGAGAGAGAATATCTTGACTATACAGTAGTTAGCACCAGAAGCGAATTATTTTATTACATGAGTGATTTATTGCACTACCGGATTTATATTCACATTTTGGTAAACTTTTCTAAATATGGAAAAAGGCCGAATGGAATCGTGTATGGAATCACGTATATTAACTAATTACTCAATCAATTATACACATAATTTCAATCTGAGTATCGGTTAATATAAAACAATTTGACAAAATTTGTCCCGTCTTCGGTGACTCCTCCTTCGGGCTTTGGTGAGACATGTTCGAGCAAGTCACCACCTCCAAGAACACTCACCTCCAATGACGCGACACGTGAGCAGTACGTCGTCGCCCTCTACATGTTCAGAGTGCTGACATGTTCGAGCATGTTAGTACACTCACCTCCAATGACACGACATGTCGTCGCCCTCTACATGTTCAGAGTGCTGACATGTTCGAGCATGTTAGTACACTCACCTCCAATAACGCGACACGTGAGCAGGACGTCGTCGCCCTCTACATGCGGCCCGACGGTCGTGTTCAGGAGGCGGCCTTTGCGGTCGAACACAGCGGGATGCTCGGGCGGAACTGCAACAGAAGACGACAACACTAGTCTCAAATACATCGTCATCAAGAAGTGGAAGGTGAAAAACACACTGATTTGCTAATCAATCACGAAACACGATGTGCTTCAAAACAGTCACTGGATCTTAGTTAATGAAGACGTAACACAATTTGCGTGGAGTTATTGTAAGAGAGGACAGACCATTGTCTCTTGACGACGCCAACATTGGATACTTGTTGACGTGGATGTTTGCGTGATGTTGACATCATTAGGAGACAACGATGACGTCTCAACGTATCTATTCGCTAACCTTTCTCGGAAATTCATCAAAGAAGGCCTGTGGCGGCGTAATTAGCTGAAAATTGAGTCAATCACTCAAGTTTCCCGCGCCTTTGTGCCGCGTCACCAACCCACGTGACGCGGCCTCAACGCCCCCCCCCCCCCCCCCCCCAGCTCAGGGCGCTAATGCAGGCTAAACCATGTTAAACGTGGACGACGCCGAAGAATTACAATAGTTGATTGACTCATATACATTCCTTTCAAGACCGATTCAGTTCTTCCTGTTTTACTGTACGGTGTGTTCATTTAGTAAATTCGAAGTTATATTCAATACTAAATAACTGCAGAATATATTTTACATCTATTCAAGTCATCTCACATTCTATTAGTACAGATATTTTATCGTTCGCATTTTACGCCAATTACTTTCAAATTTACAATTCCGTATTTCTTGTTTAAGTCATTTCTTGTGAATATTCTCTCTGGAGTTGTAATTAGTCATAAATTGAAATACCTCGTTTTTGATTGTAAATGTGAAACAAAGTCATTTATTAGCTCCTCACTTGCAAGATTCTACTTGATACTACTTTGAAATTCTCTGTGAATAAAATAGGAAAATTTAAATCTAAATTGAGAGAATGAGTAAATATTATCTTATTTTGCGACGTTTTACTTTGTAGTTTGAAGTCATATTATGTTGTCAAAAACGATTGCTTAACTTGTATAATATTATCTGCCGAGAATTCAAAGCTTTTTATAATAATCCATCTGATTTCACAGCCTACCAAATTAGATGCATTTACCAGAAATACATTTTCATTGGCCTAGGCAACAGCCATCAGTCAAATACTTAACTTATTTAGGATGTCAGGTACATTATCTGGCATTAGTAAATTATATAAAGAGTCAGTGGTCCAAGAAGTTGAGAATGAAGAAGTTGAAACGGTTTCAGTCAATGATGCATTTAAGAGGTTTTGTCGAATAGAGAAAGTAAATCTTGTGAGTTCGAAGAATGATATTTTCTCGGAGCGAGTCGCCTACAAATTGATTGCTTTCCTCGTAATGTCGCCCGGAGATCAGGACGCCGTGGGGAGCTTTCTTTCTTATCAAACACATAATTCTGTCATCGCAGAGAATTATTGTTCCCGCCGCTATCTCCATATTGGCGCGAGAGTTCGCCGCCAACCGCCGCTTCCTTCTGGCGTCGTGGAGGGAAGGAGGCGGTGTTTCTCGGCGCCAGACAACTGGTAATGATGCTAACACCTGCTCATTATTCTCGATCCTCGTCGCCCGTCATTCATTACGTCACGAGGAATATTTTCGTTTTCGGATGTTTTGTCTTTACGCAAAAATAACGAAGAATAATCTAAACTCGGCGATTGGTTACTTATCCACATTACCAATTACTTTCTCAAGAATAACAAAAATATGGACGTGTGGTATACTGGCGGCAATAAGTTGTTTGTACTCTATCTCTCTCTGCTCCATATAAAACATGTTTAATGGGTCAGAGAGAGATAGAGTGCAACGATCATATTGCCGCCACTGTACACATCTCCATGTGGTGATATATTAAAATATGTCTCTCCCTGTAAATGTACAGTCCGTAAGAGGCGCCCCCACATTAGTCGACGTTAGAGGACATGGTCTTGCCGTCGGGACGCCGCAACTGGTCTTGCCATCGGGACGCCGCTACTGGTCTTGACGTCGGGACGCCGCTACTGGTCTTGCCGTCGGGACGTCGCTACTGGTCTTGACGTCGGGACGTCGCTACTGGTCTTGACGTCGGGACGCCACTACTGGTCTTGACGTCGGGACGCCGCTACAGGTCTTGACGTCGGGACGTCGCTACTGGTCTTGACGTCGGTACACCGCTACTGGTCTTGACGTCGGGACGTCGCTACTGGTCTTGACGTCGGTACACCGCTACTGGTCTTGACGTCGGGACGTCGCTACTGGTCTTGACGTCGGTACACCGCTACTGGTCTTGACGTCGGGACGTCGCTACTGGTCTTGACGTCGGGACGTCGCTACTGGTCTTGACGTCGGGACGCCGCTAGTAACTGGTATTGACGTCGGGACGCCGCTACTGGTCCACTAATCACCCAGCCATTGCGCGTAAAACCGCGAGTAAAATCCCTTCCCCAGACGCAGCCACGAGCGGCGTTCATCAATCTGCCGGTTAATTATTTACACGCTCACGACTCATGCCCCACCATTAAGACGGGATGAATTATTTTTAGAACATTTCATTAATATAATGCCGCAAGTCGAGCATGTGTTACAGAACCGTGATTGATGAAACATTCATGTCAACAATGCTGTCACTTGAACAATGTGCTCTCTCTGTCTCTCTCTCTTGAGACGCCATTGGAACAAAGAGAGCGAAGAAAACGACATTGATAGTTCAGTCATAAAATCGTTTACTTGACAAGAATGTATAGAAATGATATTCACATACGACCGCGTTTCTTTGTTATTTCCACGTGGAGTTTCTAACGTCGGACAGAAAGTTACATGTGTATTATCGGAAGCTAGCTGTGTTGTTAACATGGCGCGCCATTTATTCGCAAACTCTATTCAAAGCTCCACTAACTGTTAGGAGAAAAACTAGCAGTAAGTTTTTCCTTCGTATCCGTCTGCGAGTGACGGGCTCAGTTCTCGTTGACATGTCGTCTAAAGCGGGGCGGTTTGTTCCGTGTCACGTGATTAACTTATTCACGAATATCATTTTCTTGATTTCTCAGTAGAATTAAATGTAGACGAAATAATTAATGACGTGGCATGTAGAAAGAGAAACCAGCTAGAAGCGAGTATAACAATCGCATATATTTACATGGAGACAGATGAAATGGATGAAGATGTCGCAGTTTATTTCCTACTCTCTCCCTCTCTATCTCTATCTCCCGCTTGCTTTTTTTTTAATTAAGACTTGTCAGGAATTGTATGAAAGTTGGTGCGCTACAGCGAGTGACGGATTGAGACAGGGTTAGGTGGGCCCGACCGAGGGAATTACCCCCCCCCCCCCCCCCGGATCAATGAGACTGGGTCAGGTGCTCACTTAGGCAGAGTTTATCATCGTGTTGTTGGGACGAACGCGCGTGTGGGTTAATTTGTTCTGGACATTAAAAGGGTGGGAATCGTGATGCGGCATATTTTTCCCGAATCATAGCCGAGTTTTACAGGTTTATCACACGTCATTCCGCACAATGGCTCCAGCACGTAATTTCCCTCCGTGATTCTCGGAGATTGCCGAACAGCTCACACACGAGTGGGTTAAACCAACATTAATTAGCATCCTTGCATGAACCTTGCTTGGTAACATGTAGGCAAAGAGATGAAATATTGATGTAGCCCCAATTGTTGTTTTGTATGATGTTTTCAAACTGATCAATTATAAATCTAGCTGTAGTAATAAAAATCTCGTCCGATATAGAGCGGATAGCTGACGCAGATCTCCTGTCAGTCTAAACAAAGTGCTCCGAATTAAAAGGACAAATTGTTTACAGCCCGAGGAGTAATCCTCTCCGTGCTATGAGAACTCCAGCCACTGTTTTAAGTCCACGCTACATGCATGATAATCCCATTAAAACGATACGCTATCATTTGTTTTACATCTCTGTGAACCCACCTCGGTATTAATAAATGTTAGCCTATCTTTTACCATTATTATGAAATTGTCATGTGGTTGAAAATAAAAGAGTTGTCTGCAAATTAGAGGTGGGGCGCTGGCGGCTGCTGCTAACGCAAGGCGGGGTTTGAAATGCTGTGTGTGAGTTACCCACCGTGCAGAGTAGCGATAATGCAAATGACGTCACACCAGTGTTATCAGACATATCGTTTGATACACGTGCACTCAGCGGTGTTTCGTATCACCGCTTCCTTGATTCATATTTCCATGTAAATAACCGTCTTCCTGGATTGTGTCTGCGCAAGGGCGGTGTTTTAGTGACTCGAGAGCGCCTGTCAATTAATTACTTCCTCCGACGCTCGCGGTTTTCAACACTCTTAGCGATTAATCGAACTTCTCAATAATTAAGCACCGTGCAATCAATGACCGACTAATTGTTGAGTCTTTGTGTTTTCGAACGCATTGTTGTAATCACAAATGAAGTGGAGGGCCATTAAAAGACCATCCCCTCTCGACTCTTCCCCCTCCATACCCCTGGAGTAATCACTGCTCTAATCAATGGCATATTACACCTATTTGCTCTTTAGGTAAACCCACCGCTGCAGGAATACGATTCAGCGAGCGTCGAATGTACTAATTGTGTTGTACAAAGCGCACCCGTCTCAGTCTACTTATACAGGAAGTACGACTCAAATCTTCCAACCGCAAGCGAAACAAAATATAGTTGAATTCACAAAATTTGCCAAAGTTATAACACCGATAGTTGGTTGGCAGAGCATAAAGTAGTGTTGCAATATTGCTGGCAGCAAAATTACTGCAGTACGATTATATTATTATAAACTTTGAGCATAAATGGTACCGCAGAGTTGAGTGGTATTTTGTAATTATAATAAATGAGCTGAACCCGGCAAACATTACGATAAAATCGTTGCAACTCGAAGCATTCCGATATAATAAAATAGTCGAGAGTTAGCAGAGGATTTGGAATGGCGTCAGGAGGAAGAAACCGCTAGCAACTATTCTCGAGTGCATCTGTGCAAGAACCACTGTATACAACAGGAATGCTGGGAGAAGAACTTTTACACTTTTGCATGGCAAAGTTCATAAAATACCAACCATCCAACCAATTCAAAAGAGGCGAGCACTGAAGTCGTGTCAAGATGGTACAAAATATCAATTCAATGCAAATAGCGTTTGAAGATTTGAATACTGAAGTGTTAGCTCTCGTAATCAAACTGAAAAGAAGTCACGAATGTTATGACACATCAACGAAAACGAAAACAGCTTTGGTGTTCTTATCAATGTGGAATAAACAATTTTCGAAAGTCCGAATTTAAACCAAACCCAGTATTATTTCATTTTCAACAATAACTTGGAAACCTACCATAAGAATGAAATATCTGATATTATTATCTGGCTGTGTAAACTGTTTAAAAGTTTCGCCGTGGGATTTGTGTGTGCACATTTCCGCGCGGTCCGGGCTGCTTGTGAGCGTCGCTGTTGTGATCGGTGAGACTGCAGGGAATTAGTCCGACGCCCCGTGCGTCGCGACGTCCGGTGGGAGGGGGGGAATCAGATCCTCTCCGGCGTAAATCACATTGGAGTCGCAATAACGCCGGATCAAAGTTACACACCTTAGTCACTCGTATCGTATCACTGGAACGCAAGTTTCTGCAAACCAAACGGTCGAGGAATAAAAAGCTTCAGAGCTGTTTCCCTCAATCCCTCAATTTTTTGTCAAAAAATGTTCACTAGATAAAAACCAGTGAGATATGTTCGAGTCTCCTTTGAAAAAGATTATTTTTTGAAACTGTGTTTTTGTTCAATATCTGCAAAATTTCCAGAACACTTAAGTTTGAATTATTTTACTATTATCTTGCATTTTGCAAAATAATACAATTTACACTCAAATCGCGTGCCAGACTTCATATCACTTGAGCCAACACGTAGACGTAAAAGTGATAAAATGGCACCAATTTCGCCACGTAATTCCATCGCTTCGATATTTTAAAATTGTATTCTTTCCTCTATCGTCGGATTAGGCTAAGTCTCTGAGTTTGGTGGTTGTTTTCGCAGGTGACAGTTGTGGAGGCGCCGATGACAGCGAGATAAGCAGAGTGGCGCGATGGTGGCGGCGTCAGCGGCGCGCCTCGACACTATCGACACAGCGGCGTCGCATTACTATTTCATGCGACAAGATTGCTTCCATAAAAGAGAAAGTAGGGTAAACAGAAACAAGAATAAAGAATTGATGAAGGGAAATCAAGGGTGGAGAACCAGAAGCATGACGTATGTGCACGTTAAGGGTATGGATAAAGAAAGAATATCGGAGGAAGAAGTAAAAAGATATTAGATTTGAATTTTAGTTTGTTGCTTGGTGTTCTGATTTAGTCCTGATAATGCATTTTTTTTGTATAATTTTTTTTTACATAGCGTTGACACAAATATTTGGTGATTCGGTGGAGGTGCCAGATTGAATAAGCTTCATCTCAACGTGGCAAGTGCGACGATCCGCCAACTAAATCCACCACCAACATTGCGAATTCAAGGGAAAGTAGTCCACGTAACGCGTATTAATACATCGATATCATCGATTTGCACAATCCCCCCTCCCCCCTCCAGCACCCACCCACCCACACACACACACACACGGCGCACGAGCGTTAAGAGTGATGTGCAGCCAGGAGAGATCCCAGTGATTGACTACTCTAACACGACTTCGGAGTCTATTCAACTTCCCTTAACAAATCGCCCCCGCCCCTCACCCCCTTCTCGCACCTCCCACTTCCGAGAAGGGATTGATACATGGACAGTTTTGTTCAAGAAATACTTCAACGTCAATCATCCTGGGTTCCGAACAGCGTATTACCATCACTCACTTCCCATTAGGCGTCTCCGAGCGGCGCACGAATCCAGGCAAAATGAACGCATTGCGCGGGATTTGCCGAGGAAAACCACTTTCCAGTGAATCGTATTCGCTTCTCCACCAGACGGGAACGAGACGCTATGAAAAAGCGTCCTATCGTGGATACATTACCGAGCTCGCTCATTTAGCCACGAAGTTTGAAGAAAAGCCATCGAGCGAACTTAATCTATTTCAAACATTCTCTAGACAGTGATTGTGAAATACAATTTCAAAATCACTGTGTTTACAAATTGAACCCTTGACAACTGACAGGCAAATTGTATCGCGTTATATTTTTACTTTTAGTGAATGACAAATCCATTGGTTGGCGTCGTGCGGGAATGCGGTCTTGCCATGTAAACTTGATTGCAACTTGATTTCCGAGTTAAAACATTTACCTGATTTGCCTAAGCTGATTGGAGTTTGGTCAAACCGAGCTCCCCTAAACCGCGATACAACCCTTCGGCTCAATCCACGCCACAAGCGAGTCGCAGAACAATTTAGATCCGCCGGGACAGAGGAGTCCCCCGATGTGGAGGATTAGGCACACGACGACAAACATGTTTTCTTTTCATAGTTATTAAAAACATTGATCAAGAGTGCCGCATCAAAAGAGATTATTTTTTCCAATTTAGTTTTTAAGCCTGAAATATTGAATATTTTAACTCTTTTATATTATTGTGGTGAGCTAAAGCAGCACGTTTGAATACATCCTTGTAGAAACAGGCAGTGAAATGGATTTACAAAATAAACAATTTCCGCCCGGGCATAAATAATTGAGAAATCCAGCATATTGACTGCCATGATTATATAAAGTCCTATTCCCCTCGGATGCTGGTGTTTGCGTACCGACGTGTGTACATGTGAGGACGGCGACGAGGAGGTTGACTTACCGATGACTGTGAGGTTGTATCGGAAGCTCCTCGTGGGAGTGTTGCGGAAGTCGACGCGGCAGCGATAGACGCCCTCGTCGTGACGCCTGATGTCCTCGATGACCAGCGTCGCCGGGTCCGACACGGTCCGGAAGTAGGCCCGGGTCCCGAACATGTCCGGATCGGACCAGTGGCGCGCCTGACTCAGTGGCTTGCCGCGTACGTCGAAGCTGGTGGACAAAATATCACGTTATTCACAAATTATCAACTGTCAGTCAGCCGAACATGTTTTGTACACATTATTGATTTCCAAGTATTGTCAAGGTCATGTCAAGTTCAATTTATTTCAATGTTCAATTGAACACTGGTGGGAGGAGCTCAGAAATAAGTAATTGGCAGGCATTCTATGGCTGTAGAAGGTCCAAAGATAACGAATGAAATTGGCCAACCAATTTTTCAATTGTCGCATTTATTCCATTGTGAAAGAAAGAAAATAATTAAAAGAAAGACGTAACTGGTATCAAACAAAATAAGAGCAAACAAATCAAGAAAGATAATGATTACTTATTATTTTTATACTGAAACCAGCTGTCCCCCAGTTAGGTTTTGGTCAGCTGTGGAAGTCAGATAAGATTTCCATGTCTGTCTGAATTTAGACATCATAACATTTGTCTAAAATATTCCTGACGTCTTAGGTGGAAAATATGGATTGCCATCTGTACGTTTACATCGATACTATTGCCAGGATAAACATCCTAGTTGTCAAAGACACTTTAGTCGCCATTTTAACTGTCAACTTATCCTGTATCAATTCTGTCTGATATTGAATACGTCAGCGTTGATTGCTTCTGATTGTCCGACATCATTCAGACCGAGGCAAGATACAAAGCCAACTGAATGTGAAGAGACATTTGAGTCGGGTCTTCACATGCCGTGGGCGCGAGTAAACGTGTGACGCAACTGCGAACCCGCCTGCCCGCTATCAGCACGGCCAGCCGAGTGCAGAGGCAACCCTATTGCCAATGTATTGCTATCTCAGAAATGAGACAAGATAAGTGAGCGACGTCGTTATTAATGAATGCAAGTGGATGCAAATTAAGTGTGAGGTAGATAATGCGAGAGTTGCTTTAATTTTAAAAACTGAGTTTGGTAATTGTCAAGTTGTCTTATTCACTATATTTTTTCTGAGGTAAACATGTGTTCAGACATGTTTAGACGTGCAAAATATTACCTCTCTAGCTTTGGTTCAGATTTCAACGAAAATTTCTATTTAGTTTTGGTTTTGAATGATAGGAAGTACTTTATCTCCAGAAAAAATATGTTGTCTCGATCGTAGCAATAAGTTACTAACTGGTGGTTGTGCTTGTAAAAAGTTACTAATGCAAAGAGGGGTTACGAAATAAGTTACTAACTGCGGATTGGCGCTTGCGAAATAAGTTACTAACTACGGATTGGCGCTTGTGGAATAAAAGTGATTAATACGACACTCGGTTAAAGAGCGTCGAATTTCCTTTTCTCCAGGCCTCAATTAAAATATCACGCACCAAACAATCTTCCTCTTCGCCATTACAAAGGGGTAGCTTTATATACAAGGTTTAATTAAAAGAAACAAAATATGAAAATAGAATGTTGCACCGCTTTGTACTAATACTTGTGTTGTAAAATCGGCGTCATTATACAAGCAATAAAACATTTGGAGCAATTATTTTAACTGTTCCTTCGTGGTTCAAGTGGAAGATAAAATAAAGGCAATTTCTTTTAACATGTCGGTTTTCCTGGTCGGTGTCGGGAGAATGAGATAAATTATGTCGACATCCGGCTGCGATTTTCCGACATGTTTAATTCGACTCTACATTATCAACATGTGATGTTTACAGAGGGTCTATAGGCCCTTGGTTCTCTTCCCTTCCTATTTGTTATACTTGATGTGGTCGTGCAATTAGATGAGGGCAGGCCGAGACCATCCGAACGCTTCTCGCATCCACAACTAATTAAAATTCACCGACAAACCGTTTTCAAAGAGAGCAGACCGACCGTCGTTTCCATCTTGACGGACTTGCGTTTCGTTCACTTTATCCAAGATTTCATTAAAAGCGCGGCCAAATTCGCTAAAAAGGGAACTTTTAAGGTGATACTAGCGCTCAGCCGTTTTAGAAAATTGAGAGACAAAAATTGTTTCATAAGTGAGTGTAACTTTTACAGGATGTTCACATGATCAGTCTGATTAGATATTAGTAGCCCTTTTTAATTTTTGCTTATTGCATCGTTAATTAGGCACCGGTTATTCAACAAAACAGCGCAAAACGATGAAATTTGCGATACGATTGGAGAACAAACCCGTAAACCAATTAATCTCAAATTTTAATCATGATTAGATAAAAGACAAACTTAGGGTTATCCCTTGGCACATTTTTGAAATGTAATTTTATACGGCGCCCAGGGAGACGAGAAAATAGCTAATTTTTTCCAAAAAATCCACTAATTATTACTAATTAACGAAACAAAAAATTAAAAATGTACCAAGGGATAACTCTAAGTTTGTATTTTATCTAATCACGATTAACATTTCAAATAATTTGGTCTACCCATTTCGTCTCCAATCGTATCGCAAAAAGTGTCTACAAAAAGCAGCAAAATCGCTAGCGCTTGCAGCACCTTAAGAATGTAGCCAAATACACGTTGTTATGGTTTGGTTTGGTACATATGGATAAAGCTTTCTATATTCGGTCTATGAAAACAGTGCAGTACCAGCACTTTGAACTCAGAAGATTCAGAAATAATCTTCGTTGTTTGTGGACCTTATACTGTTTTATCAGTTTTATCATAGTTTTCTTGTTAGAAACGAAATTGTGAGACTACTTTTGCATGTTTCTCTTCCCGTTTGTAATAATTCAAGTCATAGAAAGTTGAGACATGCATGTAGTCTACTTCACACGTATCGGGGTTTGATCTCGAAATTGATCCAAACAAAGTACTACCTATGCATGAGAGACCTGCATATTTTATCCCCACAAGTGTGATATACTCTGCAGACTTTATGTAGCTTCATAATAGTATAGAAGGCTGGGCGCAAGGAAGCACGGGATAAAGTATTCTGACGTCTGTGTTTGGAAGACACATGGAGCAATTGCGAGAGAGCTGGCGCCTACTTTGAGAGCGTTCTATTATTATTTAGTGAACAAGAGATCCATAAAGCAGACATACACTCGATACTGAATACATGCGCTTCTTAGAGGACTAGCTCCGAGAGGAAAACACGGATAGGAAACAAAACGTATGACAATGTTGGTGAAATGAAATCCAAAGGAGATACGTTTGTTATGAAGAAGAAAAGCAAAATATATCTGAATATTCTTCAAGACAGGATTGACATGAAAACCTTTGAATCAAAAACAATCAAACAAAGTACTAAACATTCTTTTTCACAATTCTTTCAAACAAATCCTTAATGTTTAAAAAGTGTTATTGATTAAGTATTGGATTTACTTTACACTTTCCATCGCCGACTCCGCAAAGAAATGTAATATTGGTTATTTACCTACATGCCACGTTCTATTCATGACTCTGAAAGGTATGAAGCTAGAATTTGTTCAAACTGTGTGAATAAGCTAGGAAATGAAAGTAAATTGGTTCATGTGAATATGTAATGTAATAAGATGGAACGTCATTTCGTGTGAGTGACCCGCTTAGCTCAAACACTCTACTCCAAACTTTTTCCTGAAACAGCCCATCAAGAGATCATACATTTTTCAACTACCGTATTAACTGGTTTAAGATGCGTTGATAAAACTGGGAATACATTCAAAAGACATAAACACGAATACATTTATTCTCATTTGAGTACAGAAAGGAATTACGCTCAGCGTTTAACGCATCAAGGTTATGTCTTATTTCGCACACCGTATAACCTATTCGTGGATGCGCCGTTAAACCAGCACGGTTTGCACTGCGTTAAGCCTTGGTTAGCTACAATTAGAGCCAACTTCATGCATGAGCTCTCAACGACTCGTAAAACCAAGAGATCTCGACATCTGCATCAAGATCTCATCTCATCTGCATCGCGTTTCATTGGCTCTCTCAAAGTGTCCGACGAGGTTGTAAACTCTTCTCGCTTGACATTTCATCATATCTGCCGTACAGGTAAATGTGCAATTGACTAACTAGTCGGGAACTCGCGAGCAGGACTTCAAATGTCACGCCGTGAACTTCATATTTACCTCCAACGAGTCCATTGAGACTCCTCTTTAAAACGATTTTCTAAATAACAGAATGTATTTTTATATTATAAGTTCTAAAAGTTATTTGGTTATTTAGTTATTTAGTTCATAGAAAGTTAATCAAAACCAACTAACTTCAAACATTCAATATTAACTATTTATTAATCTAATGGCTGGACCTCAATGGTCAACCGTGTTGTTAGAACAGCAATCAATACAAATTGATTTTCTCCATAAGTTATCCTGTGCTTTTTTTCTGCTTGACTACATGGTAATGAATACTTAAACCTGACAGAAATTCTATATCACACAAATGATGCATTCTTGTTTTGTTGTTTTGAAATCCGCATGGAATTGTTAACTAGGGTACCATTTGTTCTGATGAATTTAAAAATGAAAATTGTACCTAGAAATAAATTATGATCTTCGTACAACTTGCCTCTAGCCTGGATTAAAGCTCGGCACCTCCACCTTACACGTGCAGCAACTTCAACGTCAGAACTATTCAAAGTGACAATTTCGATAAAACAAACCCAAAGTCAATAACTTTGTCCGAGCGAACACAATGCAATAACTTAGCTCGTCAATCTATCATTGTTTAACATATCAGAAGTTTGTCTCTGACGTCTCGCTGGTGGTGAACAAAAAGGGGATCAAGATAAACTAATTCAGTTATTTTTGGGTGTTGCTGGAGGCATGGCAAGCCAAGGCGGAAACGAGCCTGCAAAATATCCCATTTAGCTAATGTAATTGGTTTTCGGTGTGTTTAATAAGCTGCTCGGTACGCCGCAGTGAAAACAACATGGCGCACGTGTCACGTGACTTGTCAATCGCGTCGCCTCTTGGATTGCCGTGACATGTCTTTGCTCAACTCATGACGTCACACGCCGAATCAAACGGAGAGAATGCATTCAGGAAAACAATACATGGAAGTCTCAAAATAGACACATCATTAAAATAATGAAAATCCCCATAAAAAACACTTCGTGTAAAAATACCAGCCAAGTCTCTTCAACTAAAAAAAAATTGAAGAAATCTAAAAATTCAGCACTGAAATGTAGTGATATGAAAAATGGCCAAGTCAAAACTTTCAAAAAATACTTGGCGCATCGTGCATATAAATAGTATAGAAGTAGGCCGGAAATCAAATATACTCATCTATACATATAATATATCTATAATCCCCTAAAAAACGATGCGCCAAGTATTTTTTGAAAGTTTTGACTTGGCCATTTTTCATATCACTACATTTCAGTGCTGAATTTTTAGATTTCTTCAATTTTTTTATTAGTTGAAGAGACTTGGCTGGTATTTTTACACGAAGTGTTTTTTTATGGGGATATCACTCCTTTTTTCAGTTTATTCTTACAACTTGTAACATATATTGTGTCACCAAAGACTATAATTCCTTTAAAAAATACGCCTTTGTGATTTGATTGTTAAGAAAAATTGTGCTTGTTACTATGTATATGCTGTAAATAATATGCTATGAAGTATAGCGAAAGTTTCGTTCCAATTGGTCCAGCCCTTCTTGAGCTATGGCATCACTTCCGGTTTTCAAAATGGCGGCTGACATCACTGCCACCTAAAATTTGTATCTATAAATGTTATGTAACATTATAAGCCTTCTGATTATGTAGTTATTGTTCTAAGAGATGATTTTTGTTAGATTTTGCATTTTTATGACGTCATTTCCGGTTTTGGTAATAGTACATTTCTATTTCGACTATTGATATTTTATAAAGAAGTCCGTCTGAATCGTTTGGCGCTAGTTTCTGCCCGATAGGTTAATCCATTTTTGAGATATGACGTCACTTCCGGTTTCAAAATGGCGGCACAAAAAATTTGTAAGGGCAAGCTATCATCAGACGCCAAAAGTGCACATGTGGTAAAAATTTTAGGTTGATCGGCTCAGCCGTTTAGGCTGTGGCGGTGATAGCAACGTTTCCTGATATCATCATCATCATCATCATCATCATCAGAATCAGAAAGTGGTGTAATTTTACGTATTTCACGGCCCTCTAGCTCGCAAATGGCATAACCTGTTGTTGCCGAATTTGGTATAAGTAGTGGGGTGGGCCATAGCTCGAAATTAAGATATTTCGCAACAATGTGAGATTTTCCAATTTTAAGATCCAGTAGGCCGAAAATGCCATGTTGTTGCTTACAGTAAAAGTGTTTGGTCTGCTCCTCAGTTTATTAGGCATTTTACGGTATGTTGAGTGAGTGTGAGTGTACAGTACGACTTGGCTGGGTGGAGCGAGCGCTCCACTAGATATGATTCATATATTTGTGTTAAAGATTACTAAGAGAATTGTTAATAAATCATGAAGACAATAAATATTAACACATTCATGGTTTGAATTTGTTGAGAGAAACTATTTTCTATAAATACATGGAATCCATAATTGACACTTTCTTAAACTCAATGCATTGAAGTAAAGACACTTTTTATACGATATAAAAATTCAATATTTACTATGTTATTAACCAGCCTATTGGCTTAGAGGAGTTGCAGGAAATTCTAACTTTTTGTGTTTATATAATAAAGATATGTCAAGAACAGCAGCAAAATGTGTATGTCAAAACAAGTGTTAAATAAGAGCTGATTTCTTTGCGATTCGACCATTTTTCTTCACTCTGGTAAACAGAATTTCCTGTGCATTTTATTGTTGAAATAATGTAAAGTGGAAAAATCTATCAATAAGGGTCTGCATGTATCGAAGCTCTGTAAGGATTGATGGTCGCTGACAGTGAGGCATATTGCCTGCGAGGTGTTAAACATTGGATGATGGAAACAGGGGAAATTGATAACATGAGAAAGAGAGGTGATAAGAATAAACCGAGAACGCCCAAATATCGAGAATATTGATTGCCGAGTCAGTTGAGAGCCGCATCGCGATTTGCTCCATAAAAATCCAGACCAATGCCCAATAAACGTCATTCAATTTGAATTAGATTTGTTTTTATGCAGCATAAATCGGAATGCAAGGTTAAAATTGAGTTAACAGCTAAATTAGATTTTTTAAAGCTGCAAGTTATGGTGATGGTATTCCTATTTCTGTAAATATGCATGCTTCGTACATTCGCCATGAAAAAATGAACCTTTTTACACTCAGTTTTATATCGGTCATAAACTATGGCCGTATTTCAATAATAAATGAATCATAATCATAAAGACACATACCGCTGTTTCCACATCTTGCAACATAAACGTGGTAACAATCTTGTACTTCGCGAGGTATAAAATTTTAATGTTTATTTGACTTAAATAAGTGCAAAGTTGATTGTATTTGCACTGGAAAAGCTTTTCATAAAACTTGATAAAACTTATGGATAGGTCATTAGCAGTGTATTGCCGGGTTGTTTATTGGGCATTATGCCGTGAACATTGCAATATATTCTGATCGTCAAAATGAAGATGGGAAGTTCCGGGTTTTGATTGTAAGCTGTTCTGAATAACCTTCAGCTTGAGATAAGTGGCCCTATAATCCATTTTGACAGAATTCTTAATGTAAAACGTAGCTTTTTATAGCTTTTTCCAAATGATTGCATGAAAACTGAGTTAATCTCTTGATGTAACTTGTTCAACGACTGCTGAGATTGAAGATACGGCCGGCAGCTTTCGACCGATGAAATAAGCTCCCAAGATGCCACAACAGAACACATTTGCCGCACGCATCGCCCATAATCCGACTCTTGTTCCCTCTAAACACGGGTTTTATGTGTAACCACTAAAACCTCTCCATCTCCCGTGCTCGAGTCACGCATCACCAGATGTCAAACCCGGACGTGACGTCACATATTACCACACTTCCGTTCTGTAAAACTGCGCCTTGGAAGTCGGGATAATGGATGCTTATCAATGTCCGAAGAGACACCTTCTCCATTAGGAAATTACAAATTTCATACTTAGGCACCAGCATTAGTGTTCAAAACCTTAATCTCATGTGGCTGTAATGCTTTTGTCGCACGAAACCGCGTTTATTTATGTATATTTTTATCGCTGTTTTTCTCCGCTATTCGCCACAGGTAAATTACAGGCTTTCTTGATGATCCGAAACAGCACGCGTTATTTGAGCCATCAGATAGCTGCACATCAGATACGAGATTGTCATACTTGTGACGTTGTTCTGTGACCCAACTCACAACGCGCTGGGTTAGCGGACAATGTTGTGCCGGGGTGACACACATTCTACTGCGCCGGGAGAAGACGCCGTCATACTTGTGACGTTGTTCTGCGACCCAGCTCACAACGCGCTAAGTTAGCGGACAATGTTGTGCCGGGGTGACACACATTCTACTGCGCCGGGAGAAGACGCCGTCATACTTGTGACGTTGTTCTGCGACCCAGCTCACAACGCGCTGGGTTAGCGGACAATGTTGTGCCGGGGTGACACACATTCTACTGCGCCGGGAGAAGACGCCGTCATACTTGTGACGTCGTTCTGCGACCCAGCTCACAACGTGCTGGGTTGGCGGACAATGTTGTGCCGGGGTGACACACATTCTACTGCGCCGGGAGAAGACGCCGTCATACTTGTGACGTTGTTCTGCGACCCAGCTCACAACGCGCTGGGTTAGCGGACAATGTTGTGCCGGGGTGACACACATTCTACTGCGCTGGGAGAAGACGCCGTCATACTTGTGACGTTGTTCTGCGACCCAGCTCACAACGCGCTGGGTTAGCGGACAATGTTGTGCCGGGGTGACACACATTCTACTGCGCCGGGAGAAGACGCCGTCATACTTGTGACGTTGTTCTGCGACCCTGCTCACAACGCGCTGGGTTAGCGGACAATGTTGAGCCGGGGTGACACACATTCTTCTGCGCCGGGAGAAGACGCCGTCATACTTGTGACGTTGTTCTGCGACCCAGCTCAAAACGCGCTGGGTTAGCGGACAATGTTGTGCCGGGGTGACACACATTCTACTGCGCCGGGAGAAGACGCCGTCATACTTGTGACGTTGTTCTGCGACCCATCTCACAACGCGCTGGGTTAGCGGACAATTTTGTGCCGGGGTGACACACATTCTACTGCGCCGGGAGAAGACGCCGTCATACTTGTGACGTTGTTCTGCGACCCAGCTCACAACGCGCTGGGTTAGCGGACAATGTTGTGCCGGGGTGACACACATTCTACTGCGCCGCAACGCGCTCGGTTAGCGGACAATGTTGTGCCGGGGTGACACACATTCTACTGCGCCGGGAGAAGACGCCGTCATACTTGTGACGTTGTTCTGCGACCCAGCTCACAACGCGCTGGGTTAGCGGACAATGTTGTGCCGGGGTGACACACATTCTACTGCGCCGGGAGAAGACGCCGTCATACTTGTGACGTTGTTCTGCGACCCAGCTCACAACGCGCTGGGTTAGCGGACAATGTTGTGCCGGGGTGACACACATTCTACTGCGCCGGGAGAAGACGCCGTCATACTTGTGACGTTGTTCTGCGACCCAGCTCACAACGCGCTGGGTTAGCGGACAATGTTGTGCCGGGGTGACACACATTCTACTGCGCCGGGAGAAGACGCCGTCATACTTGTGACGTTGTTCTGCGACCCAGCTCACAACGTGCTCGGTTAGCGGACAATGTTGTGCCGGGGTGACACACATTCTACTGCGCCGGGAGAAGACGCCGTCATACTTGTGACGTTGTTCTGCGACCCAGCTCACAACGCGCTGGGTTAGCGACAATGTTGTGCCGGGGTGACACATTCTACTGCGCCGGGAGAAGACGCCGTCATACTTGTGACGTTGTTCTGCGACCCAGCTCGCAACGTGCTCGGTTAGCGGACAATGTTGTGCCGGGGTGACACAAATTCTACTGCGCCGGGAGAAGACGCCGTCATACTTGTGACGTTGTTCTGCGACCCAGCTCGCAACGCGCTGGGTTAGCGGACAATGTTGTGCCGGGGTGACACACATTCTACTGCGCCGGGAGAAGACGCCGTCATACTTGTGACGTTGTTCTGCGACCCAGCTCGCAACGCGCTGGGTTAGCGGACAATGTTGTGCCGGGGTGACACACATTCTACTGCGCCGGGAGAAGACGCCGTCATACTTGTGACGTTGTTCTGCGACCCAGCTCACAACGCGCTGGGTTAGCGGACAATGTTGTGCCGGGGTGACACACATTCTACTGCGCCGGGAGAAGACGCCGTCATACTTGGTACGTTGTTCTGCGACCCAGCTCACAACGCGCTCGGTTAGCGGACAATGTTGTGCCGGGGTGACACACATTCTACTGCGCCGGGAGAAGACGCCGTCATACTTGTGACGTTGTTCTGCGACCCAGCTCACAACGTGCTCGGTTAGCGGACAATGTTGTGCCGGGGTGACACACATTCTACTGCGCCGGGAGAAGACGCCGTCATACTTGTGACGTTGTTCTGCGACCCAGCTCACAACGTGCTCGGTTAGCGGACAATGTTGTGCCGGGGTGACACACATTCTACTGCGCCGGGAGAAGACGCCGTCATACTTGTGACGTTGTTCTGCGACCCAGCTCACAACGCGCTGGGTTAGCGGACAATGTTGTGCCGGGGTGACACACATTCTACTGCGCCGGGAGAAGACGCCGTCATACTTGTGACGTTGTTCTGCGACCCAGCTCACAACGTGCTCGGTTAGCGGACAATGTTGTGCCGGGGTGACACACATTCTACTGCGCCGGGAGAAGACGCCGTCATACTTGTGACGTTGTTCTGCGACCCAGCTCACAACGCGCTGGGTTAGCGGACAATGTTGTGCCGGGGTGACACACATTCTACTGCGCCGGGAGAAGACGCCGTCATACTTGTGACGTTGTTCTGCGACCCAGCTCACAACGCGCTGGGTTAGCGGACAATGTTGTGCCGGGGTGACACACATTCTACTGCGCCGGGAGAAGACGCCGTCATACTTGTTACGTTGTTCCGCGACCCAGCTCACAACGCGCTGGGTTAGCGGACAATGTTGTGCCGGGGTGACACACATTCTACTGCGCCGGGAGAAGACGCCGTCATACTTGTGACGTTGTTCTGCGACCCAGCTCACAACGCGCTGGGTTAGCGGACAATGTTGTGCCGGGGTGACACACATTCTACTGCGCCGGGAGAAGACGCCGTCATACTTGTGACGTTGTTCTGCGACCCAGCTCACAACGCGCTGGGTTAGCGGACAATGTTGTGCCGGGGTGACACACATTCTACTGCGCCGGGAGAAGACGCCGTCATACTTGTGACGTTGTTCTGCGACCCAGCTCACAACGCGCTGGGTTAGCGGACAATGTTGTGCCGGGGTGACACACATTCTACTGCGCCGGGAGAAGACGCCGTCATACTTGTGACGTTGTTCTGCGACCCAGCTCACAACGCGCTGGGTTAGCGGACAATGTTGTGCCGGGGTGACACACATTCTACTGCGCCGGGAGAAGACGCCGTCATACTTGTTACGTTGTTCTGCGACCCAGCTGGCAGCGCGCTGGGTTAGCGGACAATATTGTGCCGGGGTGACACACATTCTACTGCGCCGGGAGAAGACGCCGTCATACTTGTGACGTTGTTCTGTGACCCAGCTGGCAACGTGCTGGGTTAGCGGACAATATTGTGCCGAGGTGACACACATTCTACTGCGCCGGGAGAAGACGCTAAGTAGAATGTATGTCATTCTGGCACAAATCTTCGTGAAACGACATCGAAATACGAGATAATGAATAAGAATAGGAGCATATCACGATTAAACATATTGGTTATAATTTGTTATTAGTTTTACATTTTTGCTAAAGAAATTTTTTCAAATTAAATAGAAAGTCCCGCATTTAAACAAACATTTCCATAAAACCTCTCAATCCAGTATGGTTTATCTTTCATTTGAAACATGACACAACAATGAATGTACGTGTGTACGAGACAAATAACGAATGTTTTGTTTTTACTCGAGGTTGACACGCCGGCGAAGTGAGTTCCTTGCATCGCGAGTTGCAGCGAACACGCGATAAAAGCCTAAGCCCTCCGTGACCGACAAAATCACGTAAAACCCCCGTTTCCTCAAATTTAACTTCTTGACTTCGACTTCGCTACCTAAATATAACCAGCTTTATATCACCCTGTCGTAATATTTATTATCTAATTATAAACATGGAAAAAAAAGTTTTTAATTTAAATACTTTTACATTTAATTCAGCATTGTTCGCCACATGATAAGATGTGTAACACAAGATTTCATTTGATCTACGTCTTAAAATTACTCGCGAAACAATTAGATGTCGATAATTGTATAATAACGTATTTTACGAGCGGATTGCAGGCCATAAAAGATCACGAAGTGTGTCGATGGCGTGTGTGGGTCTAATGAATAACACGTGACCAAGATGGCGGCCGACACAGCACGACTAATTGAAACATGGGTACTTTATTCCCACACTCCACGCACTCCAAGATGACGGATAAGTTGATGCTGATTCCTCCTACAAGATGGCGTCGGAAACTACTTCTCAGCCTATAGGTGCGTTTCAGTTCTAGGCTGTGAAGGGGCCCACATTTTGGTTACATATAACTAAATAAACTCTGGTGAAAAACTATAATTTAATCATTCTTCTTATGATATCGCAATGTTTCTTAGAATTATCGTTCACTTCACTATAAAATAGTATAAGGTGGACTCAACATAGGTAATTGAGAAACATATGCAAATGTAATTAGAAAAGTAGGTGTTCGGGGAAAACTACCCCGAGGAAATGTCGAATCAATGTCTTTGGTTTGGGGCAATATTGATGCGTAATGGTTAGGTAAGATTTTAGGAAAGCCGAGATAATTTGACGAAAACTTTAAATGTAATTTTGTTAAAAAGTAATAACGTAATTGATACATTAATTAGTTATAGGAATTTAATGATCGGAAAACATTAGAGCTATTTATTATTTACACAATGATATATTTTGACCACAATTGATGAATTCTTTAACGGCGGAACACTGATGAGCTCTCCCCACCCCACACACGGACATTCCTTGTTTTAACACTCTGCATTAAAATGCAGTTTAGATTACAGTTTCCTTTTGTTCTACAACAACCAACATTCTTCATTCAAGTGTAACAATTCGGTAGCTTTCATAAAGGAATACCAACACCAATTTTTTTCAACCGCGATTGAATCTGCACTCTAATCACGTAAAATCTACCTGCAATTTATATTGGAAAATTCGCTATTCACATTTTCATCGTTCGAAAAGTTAACCAGAATTATTTGTAAATAAATTATCAGATCCATAGTTAAAGGCAATAATGGAGGTTATTACTGCCGTAGTAAAATATTGTCGTTGGACTCTCATATTACCGCTAATAAATGCATAATGAATGGGTCTTTATGGCGCTCGGCTGTTCCGTGGACAAATACGTGGCAATACAAATATCGTGCGATTCATTCCACGTGGCAGGATTCAATTTGTTTCCTTTGATTTATCTCGAGCTGATTATCCAAATAACGCAAATATCGAGTAGACACGTTAATCCTGCACGATTTGTTCCGTTGTGTCCCACACTTAAACTACCTACGGCATTTGTCAGTTGCGGGTAAAAATCGGTTTAATATACTCTCATTTATAACAATTCGTATTCCCATTTGACCGTTTTGCTTTGCTTTCGCTGCAGACAATTTAAAAAAGACCAGTGGAAACCTCTGTTATTGCTATGAACAAATATCACTGCTTTAATGTTCGCAGCGAGACAACACGTAGTTCCCGATAGGTGAATCGCTTTTAATTTTCTTTTATAAGCGGCAATCCACAGGGGGTTTAATTTTCTAAACATATATACATATATTTGACCGTACTGTAGGAACGCAAAAGGAGAAACTGACGCGGTGATTGGGTCGGCTGCATTATGAAACGGAATTAGCTAATCGATCCGTCACAGGTATATTAAATTACTTGCTGGTATTATCACATTATTCTAATCTAATTTCTATGACACTGTTTTAACCTATTTAAAGAACAAACAATTTGTTATTTCATTGTCCTCAATGCTCCTTTCTCTTGTAACTCTTTTTCATTTGACAATTTCTCTCTTCAATTGAGAGCGACGATTCCTTTGTTCCGGCGCGGAAAAGTTTCCTGAGTCGTGCCCTATCATCTGCAATGGACGGTTACAATACCCCCCCCCCCTCCCACGCCCCGGTCCAACACACACTCAAAAGCCCCACCTAACGTTAGCTGTTGCAACCTTTGAGAGGCCGCGTTTTACTTCGTCTCTCTCGTATCGGGCCAAACCAATTTGATGCTCGCAGGCAAGGCGAGTTGTTTTTCGTCAATCATTGAGTTTGTTAGGCCTACTTTGTAATGGATGGGCTGAGAGCTTCGCATGCGAGAAGCGAACGACCGAAGAACGAAGCTTTCTGAAATTGGAATTCTGAAGCGCAATGATGTACTTAGTCACCTTCTGCTGGGAAATATTTGCAGCCATCGCGCGGTTGATAAGACACTTCCATCAAATCTTCTCTCGAGGGTGACTGCCATTGAGGGGTTAGACCCTCAGATTCAGAAAAAGGTAGAGCTGAAGATGAAGCTCAGCTGCCAAACTCCTGAGTAAACCAAGCCAATAGATACAGCGACGTCACTTGACAGATTGGTATAATTGATATAAGTTTATCTTCTTCACCGACTCGAGACTTCATGAGACAACTAACATGAAAATGAACGGGAATGATCGTGATAACGAGAGAGCTTGATCGAGCCGGGACATTAGTTTGGATACATCACCATTTAGCATGACATCAACACCCTCTCGCGACAAGAGTGTACATTATCTTGAATCATATTCACGCGCGTTGTAACAATATCATTCCACTCCACTACGCTGCACCGACACTCACACATACAATTAGTAGCCGGCACTGCAGGAGGGGGCGCAAATATGCAAAACCCATCATAACTTCACTGTTTGCTCGCCAGGGTCGCGTGGGAGGTTCACGTATTCGGCTAATTGTGCCGATAGCCACGACGTCTCTCCGGGGGACGCCTATTCGATCCTCGTGAACACTTATTGCACACTGAACACTCACAAAGAATTATGTTTCATTCGGGGGGAGGTCATTGTATTTGGTACTGCTTTTAGTACGGTGTTACAAGAGCGTGAACCACAGCGGTACATTTGGCAACATTGCACACAACCTCATAGTATCATAGAGGTAAGACGATGAAGAGAACAGTAAAAACTCGTTATATTGATGTTAACATTTAAAAGTACATTGCTTTTGAGAAAATTACAAAACAAAGTGTAAAAGCAAGATTTATAACATTGCTCTCTCCTCACATGGGATCTGTCTTACTGCACGTGATAATGAATCAAGATGTAGCGCTTCTGGTGGGTGATAACTGAACTCTCGGACTGTGATGGAAGGCGTCACGTGACTTGGTCAAGCTGAGCGCTCCCTGGTGGCGTCTTCGGCCAGATGGCGCCACTGTCGGACGCAATATCGGTGGCCGCTGCACGTTGGCCGCCAGTTACAAGCTGATAATAAACATGTGGCACGTGGACAGAGATTGTCGCCTAGGAGACGGAGAATAAACAACTGGGAATCCTAGTCTTTCAAACACACGGGAAACAAAGATAGTAGACACGTGTTTCTTGTGACTTTGATTCAAATGTATGACATCGTGTAAATACACTTCTGTCACGTTGTATGCCTGAGCTCGAAACAAGAACTAAGCTTCACTATTCAAGGTAAACTGCAGGGTCAAAAGTTTTAACATTTCACATTACTATTTATTTTATTTGGTTAATAAATAATTATGAAAAATCACTGTAGGTACTCCATTCTATAGATTATTTCTTTAAAATAATAAATTAAACTTAAATTGAAAGCTTCGCGTAACAGGAAAGCAAAAGGATTAAATGAAATTGATAAAGCAACTCCGAAATTTGTAACACTTTTGGTGAAGAAGGAACATTACATCAGAGCATTGTAAATGGACAATAAGTTGATTAGGATTGATGACGTCATCGATGTACTCTGACGTCAGTGTATGTCTCCGTAATGTCGGCCAAGAGACTGTGTCCACAGAAGACGCACGATATCTTACCGCGATCAGTACTCCCCCTCCCCTCCCCCCGCTCCCCCGCGTGTGATATTGACCGTCGCGCGCCTTCATTACTCTCGGACCATTCTTACAATCTGCCTGGCAGTGTCTTGTAAGCAATTGACCACACCCTGAGTCACTACCACACGAGGTCGCCGATAAATTAGAGGAGAGGTCAGGTCATTTGCTCGGCGTCCGGTGATAGGGGGCGAGGGGGGAGGGGATGAACGCGTGGTCACTAGATATACAGTCCCGGGGTCTGATAACGCGAGCATTCTTACTCGCAGATGCGCCAGACGCTCAGAAGATAAGATTTCGATTAATACGGAGAGAAAATCATTCCTCGTCTTACTCGCTGTCTTATTGAATCAAAGCCGACATCAAGTGTTTCGATCTTGATTATCACCTGTGTGGAGGTGCCGTATTGCTAATAGCACGTTGGTCTTTCAGTACTAATGAACTTACTGGTCCTCTGGTCTCAACCTCCCCGTACAGTTGTCCTCAGTTATGGCGGGAATCGACGACCTATCGATTGGATTGAACCGGACTGTTTCTTCCCCGCCCCCACCCCTCAACCCTTTGTTCGGCCTTCACTTCGCTTGCCGGAGGGACTTCCACTTGAAGGTGAGCCATGAGAGATTGTCACAGGAACACTTCAACATGGCGCCTGAACATGGGATAATTACACTCAATCTGTTCCACAACAAATATGCCAAATACATTTATTGATTGATTATTTCGAAAAAAAAACTTCAAACAGATGTAGAAGCCTAAAAATAAAATTCGAATAGGAAAGAAACGAAGTCTGAAAACTTGTGAAGAACTCTCCGAGAGAAAATGGAAGAGAAACGAGCGACTACGACGAAAGCAAGATGGCAAAGCATCTGAAAAGGAAAAGCGGAAGGAAGAAAAGTCTGAAGAAAACCGGCGGAGTGTATAAACTGATTCGACTTTGTTTTGCTGCTGGAAAGCAAGCAAGGGAAAGATTGTGCTATGAAACAAACTGCCGGAACGACTTCGCTATACAACTACTTTGCTAAAAATATCCTCGCTTCCAAACAAGACAGTTTACATATTATTATTCCGTCCGAGCAAGACGAAGTGTCCGAGTGTCGGTTGTATCTGGTATTGATCAACAACTGCTCGGAGGCGATCTTATTGATTCTAATTCTTCGCGAAGACGTGCGTCCATTCTTTGTGACGCAGCAATGGTTGAAATAAGAGCCGGGAGTGTTTTCTTTCCTCCGGGTGGCCATTCCGTTCTGGGTGGTTCGCTCCTTTCAGGGAGGAAGGAAGGAAAAGGGAAAGGCGGGTCGAGGCGTAATTTGACATCAATGGCGGCACGGATTGCATTTGTCTTAATTCACTGTCATGGACCAAACACACGCAAGAGTTAAGGCCTGAACGTGCAGACTTACGACTCGCCCTTACAAATAGCATGCTCAATTATTCCACTTGAACACCGAAACCTTGTCTTTTAAGTAAGATTGATATCTAGCAAAGATTCGTCTCAGAAATGATGTTTTATATATTTTATTTTGGTAGAAAACGATATTTGCAACAAGTTTCTTTTCTTGTTTTCTGAATGCGCTATTGAAGGATTATAAACGTGTGTCGAGAGACATGAGTTCACAATCATGTCAGAACGTAGAACCAGCAGAGTGGAATATCTTTGCATCGTGTGCTTTGACGTCGGTTGCGCGAATGTGTGCTAACACGACGCTCTGGGGAGCACGAATTACTGCAAGTATAATAAGCCAACTATTCATCAAGTCTTTAAATATACTTGTGTCTGGTACAGAAAACTTTGCTCGTAATGTAACTAATAACAGTAAATATCATTATTTAAACATTTAAAACGTGTGTTGACGCTTACGTTTGATTTGCACTCTTGACAACCTAAAACAAGGAGGCAACGCAATTCAGTAAAACTAGTCTCCGAGACAAATTTTAAAACAAACGTAGCGGTTTTAATAATTGGATAAGCTTTAAGCGATTCAAGAGTTAATTAACTTGTGTTTCGACGGTACATTGTTGCCTGTACGAAGTTAAAAGCCGCGCCAGTTTTTGCTGCAAACCAACAAAGTCGACCGCAAAGCATCGACGAACGTTTTAATCCCGTTTGAATGTCTTCAGATCTGAATAATTGACGCATTCCCGAGTCATACTCCACGGCGCAAGCGCAAACGTTTCATCTCGGCAACCTTTGAAGGCAAATCTTCCTCCAACTGAAGATTGCTCGGTAATTGAATCGTAATATATAATCGTGCTTCTTGGGAAGATGTAAGGGAAACTGCTGTGAAGCTTTCTTGCAGCTAAGTGCCGTATGTCGGGTAAAGAGTTGATCATTTCAGTCGACTGCTCATCCGAGACAAGTAATGACGCTCCCTTGGACGATGCTGATTGGCTATTACCTCATGTTATCATCTTTTCCGCGGGGCGAAGTAACAACCTAATTACACAATGTTTAGGCAGAGACAAAATAAAAATACCACGAGATTATATAATTTGTGGGCAGGCGAGCTGCAATTAATATTGTTTTATCATCGTAATAATTTCCAAAACTGTAATTATTAATTTCGTATACTCCGAAAATTACTCCGGTGCAGATTGTTTGCAATTAAAATTTCGCGTAAGTACAATTTGGTGGTTGTGAGATTCCACTCATTAAAGCAATTAAAATGAAAATATCGCGCAAAGAGCTGTTTTGTTGCGAGCACATTATTAAGTTGAGTTTGCAGCTCCCACAGCTCCGAGAAATAGCCTTTCTTGTTCAACGTTGTCCATCACCACAGAATATAATTGCGTACACAAAAATATACCTACTCTAGAGTTGATGGAAAATAATTAATATTTAATTAAAACGAACTCATGTAATTAATTGTATTATTGATCCTCTATATTTTAATAATACTTGACTACCAGCTGTGTTGCTGACAGAATAACAAAAGTGCCTAGTTTGTATGGAGTCAAATTTAACAACACCAATTTACATTAATTTCTTCAACAATGATTAAAACTTCAAGCAACAAAACATGTGATACTCCAATCATTCATTCCGATAATAAATGCACAGATGCTAATAACGAAACTATTTTTTCAAGTAGAAATTAACGTTATAAAAATCATTGTCTGTGTTTCTATAAATATTAGAGGTACAAAATATTCTACATAGATGTAACAATCAATATGTTTAATTTGACTCTGTAAGGTTTTCCTTCCAGAGAATGCCACCTATGCTTGGAACATTGCAAACCTTTTTCTACACCCTTAATTTACATAGTTATTTTTCATTTCATGCGTTTTTCACTAACATGCAAAACCACCATCCCCTTCCCCTTCCCGAGGACGCAAAGAAAAACACACGGACTGCGAACATGTATCTCTAAATTAGAATTGTATTCTGTAAAAAGCTCAACAGGGAAAAGTAAACCAAAATAACATCTTCGTTGTGGGTTCACCTCTTCGTTTTGAATATTTAGAAGTCCTGGACACATCATACCGGTGTCCAGTTGCTGGTGAGCGATTCAGCTCCAGAATATTGTGGCAATGGTCGTTGTTATTGAATAATGAAAGATCAAACGTGTGTGAACTCGTTGCAGAGAGAGAGAACCAGAGAGAGAGAGAGAGAGAGAGAAAAAGTAAATTCTCAAAAGCAATTATCGGTAAAATACGAATGTTTGCAATCATTAATCCAATTTGTCGTCGCATGCGTCGCTCTTCGAGTAATTGGACCACGCTTTAGCGTTAATTAGTGTCACGCAAACACATCCTCTTTGTCGGCGTGAAAATCCACATGTGTCCCGCCTCTCCGCTCTTTATCAGACCATCATCGACGTCCACAAAGACAGCCTCTAATGAATAACCACGTGACGTGATGGAAGCAGAAGAAACTCATGCAGGCATCTCGCTCACTCTCTCACTCGCTCTACCCACACGCTCACTCTCTCACTCGCACCCACACTCTGCCGCGGCTCGGGTTACTTGTCACGACCACTATTTGTGATTAACAATGTTGACACTTGACCTTGTCTTTTCATTCATTTAGATGTGGGGGAAAATGTGGTAAAATGCCAATTTGGGCCAGCCTTTCAATACATTGTATAAGCATTGATTAACTAAATGAGATGCCAATATTATACAGTCATTGATTTAAAAGCGTATTGAAAAATCGTCTCTCTTGAAGAAAATATCTGTACCTCAGAGTTAGAATGGTGGAAGTTAATTTTCTCGAATTTGAGTTGCACACTTTTTTTGCCAAATACAGTTATATTGACGTTTTCTCTTACATGACTCTAATTACAAATATGATTAGATGAACCCAGAATACTGGTTTATGAGAATCATTGAATGTACTTCTGCCCTTCTACCTCTGAGTCTGAGGTACAGATATGCAATCATAACTCTCAGTTTTCAGAGAGTATACTCATAACAAGTTCAAATTGTTGTTTTAACACATTTTACAGTTTGGTTAAAAATACTCTGTAAGTGGATAACTGATGTTACTGGCATTTTATACTAAAATCTCACAGTTTACAAATGTGCTCACACGAGACTTGGGCATTCATATTTAAATTTTTGGACACGACTAGTTTAGAGAGAAAAATACATTAAATAAATATATAGTTTTGCAAGTCTATTGATTAATAAAAATAGACTAATTAATGTATTTTTCTCTTTTACCTGAAGCTTCACGAAGCGTCAGCAATGAAGCTGTGACGTCACAAATCGTCAGTGACACAGTGCAGAAGCAAACCGATCGTTTTCAAGGTATTGTGAATGTAATCTGAACTAATGTGCATATTTACAGGAGCTGAACGTTGTCCTGGTAATGTTCATCCCTGATGCTGGAATCACCGGGATGGAGCAACTGTATTGAGATGTAGTTATCTACCAGTCCAGTAGTAATGACGATAATTAGTTTTGTTACTGCGTTTAATCGCTATGCTGCATTTGCCGATAATAAACCATCAACTTAATCTACTTTTCTATGGGCACTTGAATTAATATATTAGTGCAAACTACGCCATAACGTAGATTGAACAATAACGTTAGGTATAGACCAATGCGACGAACCAAACTCGAAGTTCATGCATACGCTCGTCCACGCATACGCTCTTGGTTCTATGTGGAACCAATATCATGGTATTTAATAAAACAACCAGGAATCGTCTACAACTAAGGAAAATTATATTTCGTCTTGTAAACAGCTAAGAATGATGCTTAAATATTTCAAGCTTAAATCAAAAGTACTGTCTGCGCAAAACGCTAATTCTACTATGAAATTAAAGTTATATTCCAGCCAGTATAGTTGGTCTTAATTTTCAAGATTCCTTTGCCCAGTTAAATGAATTAGTTATTCCAGGTCATAGCCATTATAAGTTATAAGTAAGAATATTTGGTTATGTTATAATTTACCAATTTAAGTCCAAAGTATTCTCTTCCACATTACAAGCACCTCCAAGTGCTTTGTGATTTAGAGATTTTTTTTTTAAAAGAGTCAACTATTGTCGGAGTGAAACCCCAAATTAATTGCTAAACATACAAAATAAAATATCAATAAGGAATGAAATATTCTTCTTGAATGAATTCGCCCTCACCCCCACTCACCTTACAACTAAAATTTTATTCAATCTACAGTTACTATTTTTTAGGTTCTAAGTGTAATTATAAAGAATAATAATGTATTTTCTCGGCGCCACGCGAGTCTTTCATGGCGGTGGTCACATGCCATCTTATAATACAATGTCTACAAGGATAATAGAACGCAATCAACTCTATGGAACACTTGTCATCGCCATTGTGCTATCGATAGATAAACGATAGAAGAAAAGTGTATTTTCTTTCTCCGACGAAATTCTCCGGCTTCCCCTGGGAACCAATTAGAGTCTCGAAACTTTCTCTCCTCCTTCCGTCCAGGTTGCAGATTCCCACACAAGCGTCTTCTTTCTTCAACAGAAAAGCTTAGAAATATTGGCTTCTGGCTAAACCAAACAAATATCAATTTTACGACGTAGCGGTCACATCGAAGAAGGGAGGAAGATGCTCAGTTCACTTGGTTTCCATTCTTCTTCGAGTCCTCGATTCATTGTCGGTTTGCTATTTTATATTATTAGGAACATGTGTAGTATAGGCGTGCAGATACACACAATAATTAATCACTACGCAATAAGTTCGCTCTCCTCTCAATACAGTTAAGGATCCTTAGTTTCAAGAGCCTGTGTTATGCGTAAAACAGCAGTTACTTGAGTTGCGAGTTCATTGCGTTCCACTGAGGTCCGATCAGATGCGGGCTTTGTGCGTTAATCGCAGCCTCTTGTCCATCGACGCCCGCATTTCACTACGAGCGTCGGGACGCCTGTTCATTGTTGCTGCACAAACACGCGGATAAATATAGCCGCGTTGTAGATGGTCACACAGAAGCCATCTAGCTCATAGATTGTTATCCTCAGCCATTGTTTCATTTCTATGAAAACTGTCAGTTGCAGATACTTGGTAAAATATCCGGATGATTTTTACTTTGCTACTTTGACTCCGCACGAGGACTGAAACACCGACTGACTGCTCTAACTTTACACGGTTCAGTTCCTCTCCCTTCACGCTCAACCATTTGGGCATAAAAATTACATTTCCATTTAGCCCCTTGATATCAACTGCTCATACAATAGTAAATAGTTTCTACGCATTTTGCAAGTTTTGTTGTGGATTTCCTTTACGAACGCGTGTAGAGATATTATTTTTGTGTAACACTTGCTGTTGTCGTAGTTTTTGCTGTAACTACTAGTCCAAAGAAAAACATCGGGTTTCTCAGCAAAGTATGCAAATAATCCTCCTGAATATTATTCGACAAGTAAACAACTGGCGTCGCTTTAATATGGAAACCAGGCTCGAGTCGGATCTGGGAAACTTTGTGCAGCAACAGCGGCCAGCCAGACAAAGTTTAAGAATTCCCCCCGAAGGCAACCCTGGTGTTAATGGAAGAGGCGAGGGTGGCTGAGCAAGGAGGGGTTGAAATACCAGAACTGTGGGCAATGTGGGCGCTTGACCCTTGCCCTGGGGTCTCGGAGAGCTAAGGAGAGTGGATATTGTGGGCAGAGGCGAAGCCGAAACCGAAACAAAATGGCAATTACGTTTAGAAAACAGTTTATTGAACCTACAAACATTGCTGTAACAAACAAAAACATGGACATAATAGCGATGGCTAGATTTTGTTTGTGGCAAATACATTTGGATGTTTGGTGGAGGTGCCGTTCATAAGCATCTGCATGCTGATTGGCCAGCCCAGCTTGAACAGCAAATTGGAACCATTGGACGCAAGATTGAACCAATAGCGACGGAGCTGCGACAGAACAACGAACCCTAAACCAAACTTATCAAAGCTCGCTGCAATTATAAACCGCGAACAAACAACTAGCCATTCATTTCCTCTGGAAACGAAAAAGAGAAAAAAAAAAGTTCACACTAAAGCTCGTAAATTATATTTCCATTCACTTTAATTAAAAGCAAATTTAATTATAGGTACACGGACAAAATAAATAATGCCGATCAAAGGCAGCATTTTGATCAAGCATGAAGAATATCGATATCATTATTAACATTCCGAGGACATTAAAACGACCACATCAAAACAAAAATACGTCAACGAATGAACATGTACTTAGAGGTAGAATATCCTCATAAATACTCTACAGTTCTTAATCCTAATTACACATGTTCAAAACTAATTATTCGAACATGTTTAAATCGAACAAATACTCTGTTTTCATAGATATCTTTTGCAATTCATCAGCTGGACCGAATAGAATGATAGGGACTCTTTGTATCGGTCAAATTCCGAGATATCTATTTGTCAACATAATCAAGAGTGTTGACAGTTGAGAATGAGTGAGACGTGTGCTATTGTCGCCTTTGTTTATCTTGCGCAATGACCCGGCCACGTTAGGAACCAACGACCTGAATGCAGTTTCCATTCTACTCCTGTACAATCTGCTGTTGAACAATAACCTATGCGAGTGTTGCAGTGCCGACAGCCAGAGGACTTGCAGAACAAAGCACCATGGTTGCTTTTGTAGATAGGTACATGTTTGTTCAAAAAAACATTAAAACCAGATTCAATAGAACATTTTCCGCTTGGAGGAATGTCGTTTGCAGAGAGCACAGTTTTAATCCATTTCGGATATGAATTGCTAAACTAGGAAAACGCTATGTGTATAGCTATACTTTCTTAAGCGTTTCATTTTCGTGTGTAATGGGTAAGGGGTAAAATGTCAAGACTATTTATTACTAGGAAAACGCTCAGTGTAACGCGTTGATGAGCGAGCACGGGTACGTGCAAATTCTCGAACCGGAAATGCGTACACAACGCACAGAAAACATATACATCCATATGGAATTGATTATGATATCAACTTAAAAGTGTATGCTTTTCATCGAAACTTTAAAATAGCATCTAAGCACCTGGTTCATAAAGCAAATCAGAATCAATTTTCAATTGGCACTGGAAAACATTCATTTCGATACTTCATTACTGACAGATATTAAAATGTAAATAACTTCATACGTTCTTAACTGATTGGGATGAAATTTTGTAAAATAAGAGACAATATTGGTCTTAATGATCATGCAAAATATGAGTTTGATCAGAATTATCGAAGACCGTTTTCATTTTTCAGCCTATCAGGAGATATTTATTTAAATTTTAACCAATGAATCTGAGTAACGCGTTGATGAGCGAGCACGGATACGCGCAACACCTCGAACCGAAATTCTGTCTATCGAAAATGTCATTAAAAGCCAATAATTCTAAAATTTCGCCACAGATTTGTATAGAAATCTCAAAACATTCCTAAAATATTGGTCCAAATAACCATGCAAAGCTTTAAGTTGATCAATTGAACCTTTATGATTGAACTGTTCCGTGTTAATTTTCAAAAATCACAGGATCTCCTTCAAAAAATATACCTGAGACCACTCATATGATATAAGTGTGTCTACACAATATCAGATCGACTGTTGAACGGTCATTATCAGTTTCATTTGCGTTTGAAAGTTTCTGCTCTAACTACCTTGCCTTGAACTGAAGAGTCGAAGTCGCCGTGAATTTGACAGCCAACACGCTAATAGTCCGTAAAATGTCAATAACGTTTGGATTTAAACACAGATTAGTATGAAAATTGTCAAAAATGCAGATAATGTTGGACCCAACCATCATGCGAAGTTATAAGTTGATCGTTCAATCGGTTATAGTTTAAATTTCTAAAAACACAGGAAAGATGGTTTTAAATTTTAACCAATGGGAGGATTTGGCTGAAACTTTGTTTGATTGGGTACAATGTTGGGGGTAATGACTTGTCAAAATTTCAATTTGATCAAAACAACCAATCGAAAGTTAATTTTTTTTAAATTTGAACCAATCAATGGATTTCAAAAAAATTAGGGTCTGCAACAATCAGAAATGTTACGTACATGTGTGCAAAATTTCAGCTCGATCGAAGAAAAACTCTGACCTGTATATCGTCAGTAACAGAAAAAAAAAAACAAACAAAAAAAAAAACAGAGGTCCGTGCCAAAAGAGCCAAATGGAGACGCTCGCTTCGCTCGCTCAAATAATCTATTCTTTAGAACCAAACATATAGCTTGATACAGTACACATTAGAATAAAAAGTAACAAAACTTACAGTTAGTTTAACACACTTTAAATTTACATATATTTGTGACTATATGCTTTTTAAAGTAGTGACTAAATCGAATGACTATATTCAAGTGCATAAATTCTGTTGCAGTTGATTATTACTTTCAAAGTTTTAGTTCACCTTTAGCGAAAAACATATTACGAAAAGTTTCGTAAGTTATAAGGTAACTCATATGAAGAAAGTTATAAAAAGTTTAGATCAAATTAATGATGAGATTTTAAACAAAATGTGGTCGTTTTTTATGAGAATGTGAGAGATTGCAAAGCTCTGTTGTGTCTATGAACTGCGAGACACCGTTATGAAAGCCAAGATCTGTGTTATTATTTCCAACGCACGCCACTCAAATCACTTGCAAAACTCAAGAGTAATTGTTTACAGTCAGTAACGACGCATTATATCCAGAGAGAGTGAGAGAGAGACAGATATCACAGTGTATTTCTCTCGCTCTCTTGACAACGAGTGAACGAAACAATATGGAAATTAGATTTCCGCCTTCGAATATTTCTTTGACGTTTGACGTGAATAACGCATAATGCACGGCGCACGTATTCGTCTCCTCGCCTGATATTTAGATATTCGCAATGCTTGACAAAAACATCGGCCTTCGCGCAACATAATCACAGTTCTGCGTCGCACTAGCTAATGAGAAACCCGCAAGGGTTCTTCTATCGCCAATTAGGAAATTGCTGCGTACGATATCAAATAGACTATGACTTGCCAAATAAAATAAGGTGTGTAAGTTCAAGTGGCAAGTGGCAAGTGGAAGGTCCCGGATTCGAGTCCGGTTTGGTCAGATATTTTTTACTTCGTACATCCTTTCTAATATCATCCCAACCCGCTGGAAGTTTTCCATGAGACCAGTTCTCAACATTCTCACAATGATACTTTTTGAGCATTTGATCGTGACATATGTTAGGCTTTGGAAGATCTTTAACTAAACCGATTTTGCTAAAAATTAATACCAGACATCATTCTATGAACAACTATGAAACAATCAGCTTGACCACTGACCAGGTCTGTGGACTGAGCAGGAACTTCTCCACATAAACACATAATCAGAGATAAGTTTGAAAAGTTCCAAATACTACGTATCGACAATTAAATGCTTGGAAATTATCTTCCCATTCATTCAGTAACTAGGGCAATGCTGATTGCTAATTAATTATAAAATAACAACCGGAATTACAAAACTTGCTGACAGAAGTTAAATATTAGTTCAGATCAAAGAATCGACTCGTTACCTATCAGTTATCAGGAATTGAAGTTACAAATCTGAACCAGCTCGATGAGATTGAAACTTGTATTGAACCGTTTTTATATTCAAAACACGAGAATTTTAGAAATATATTATTGTAAATCTAGACTAAAGCTGATCTCCAAATTTTGAATGAATGATTGCAGCCAGAGAAATTTGAGACAACCCTAAATAAAGGAATACTTGATTCGAGCTGCCCCATGAGACTGCGATTTGCTATTGAGTCGAAGGAGGTGGAATTATTCCATCACTGAGCTGTCACCTTATCGTGACGTCACATGTAGATCGCGCTGTCCGACACACGACACAATCTCCTCGCGTTCAACAACAAGCAGTGATGGAGCGGATCCCTCGAGCACATTCCGTACGGATCAAGCGACAGTTGGTAGAGCAGCTGAATCAAATCGACTTACTAGATGTGAGAGGTTTCAGGGATATCAATTTCATGGGATGTTTTTTGATATGACCTACATATATTGATTTATCAATGTGCTAATTATTACAGTACAAAATAAATATTTAATCAACCTTTAAAGTAAAGCTGATTTTATGGGAACTAACGACAAAAGCATCGATTCTCATTTTTCATATATGAAATTTGATACAAGGCTGTGCTTTTAAGAAATTGTACAGCAAATGCCTCCGTGGACACATGAATTTCAATAAACGACTCGAGGCCAATTTCACGACAAAATTGATGATTGATTGTCTTTCTGACATTTTCAGCAAATGGACGTGGAGAATTGACAGAAAATGTCCGCAAGTCAACGCGCTTCATATCCTCCCCCTTCCCCTCCTCCCCCCCCCCCCCCCCCCCACGTGTTAAACCACATTCGCTTCGCCATCCTTCAAATTATATTGCGGTGTCGAGATCGTAGAATCATGTTTCATTCCATTGTGGTATTCAATGAAATTTATACGAATTTTAATCAATTTCACCCAGGTTGAAATTGTCTGACGTGTACCTTCCTTTATGAATATTAATTTATATGATAGGAAGGGAAGTGCGAAGTGAAAAATGTCCGACCGAACCGGGGCTCGAACCCGGGACCTCTCACTTGCCGGGTGAGAGCTCTACCAACTGAGCTACCCGGCCGGACTCAGTTGGTAGCTCAGCCGGGTAGCTCAGTTGGTAGAGCTCTCACCCGGCAAGTGAGAGGTCCCGGGTTCGAGCCCCGGTTCGGTCGGACATTTTTCACTTCGCACTTCCCTTCCTATCATCCTGACTCCACTGGAAGTTTTCCTTAAAAACCCAGTATATCATTAATTTATATACTGATTTTTAGATTGATCATCACCAAATCGCTGACTTGAAAGAATGCCAAGTACGACATGAATTCATTCGACTCATAAATGTCTAATTGGCAAGGCCAATGTCATGGATTTCACACATAACATCGTTATTTCATCTGCTTTACATCTACAAATTACCTACCAGCATTTTAATTAGTAATGCAATAAAACTACATTTGGTGGCAGCAGTAGGATTTTATACGCAAAATATAACATATTTTTATTTCTTTTGCAGCCTACACTGCCTACACACCATGATCATTTCGTGTGTTCCAGTGGCATTCATTAACGTATTATGATGAATAGTAGCGGTTTACCTATTACATTATATTAAAATTTTTGGGTCATTTACACAATACAGGACAAAAGTTCGTACTTTCCTATCGTGCTCTTTGTACTTTTAAAGTTGCTTTGTTTTATCTACTGGGAACAACGAATAAGCAATACCATCATTTTCAGTATAAAAACAAATTCATATTCGATCTTGGGAATTAAAACGAGAACGAATTCGTAAGAACATTTGCCAAAGAAACATTGCAATAATAAAAAGTTGTAAATACTTTGCTAACGAATGTTTGTTCGAGTCCTTTTGTATTCACTTTCCTCCCACACGCTCAATTATTATATAGAGCTGGTAGAGTAAAACCAGAAAACTTGTATCAATTGCGAAACTTTAACGCAAGTCCTTCGCGCAGATTGCGAGGATATTTGTTGCATTGTAAACAAAACAATAACAACGTATTAACGGCTTAATTAATTGTGTATAGGGAAACAAATATTACATTATTTTTTTGGTCCCCACTACAGAACATTTTGCGGATGAATGTATAAAACAAATATTCGTCGTAAATTATAACCGTTGTGTGAGACAGAAGTAGAACAAAACTCCATATTTCAACACGCGGAACTTCCAACCAATGTCTCGTTTAGAAACACCAATTGCCACTAAACATGATTCTATATGCACGGGGTTTTCCGCCCCGGCGAACTCTAGGTGTGCGTATGTGTCGTTGTGTACATCGAGGGGCCTGAATATTCCATGGTTTCAGGCAGTCACACACTTGGCATTGCATTTCCATTAAGCCTCATATTCAAGAGTCATTCTTCAAAGCCACTCTGGAATTGTGAAAACCATCGCCATCGAAGTTGTATTTGCGTTAGGGAATTGCAGAACTGGTGGAATGTTGCAGTACAAAACTCGACTCCAATCCATGTGTAAAGCACTGAAATATATAAAGTGTCAATTCCACGAACAACAAATCACAAACAGATGAACTGAGTTCATTGAATAACGACGGTAAATAGCAGCGGCTAGGAACGTGTAAAATAACTTTCTGCTCTGAACACAATTCACTTGACTACGCATGTCATGGAGCTGATATCCGCTTACTCTTTCAGACTCCAAATAAAGTAGATGTGTGGTATGCTAATAAAACACAATGCTAAGAGAAGGGAAAGCGAGAAAAGAACAAACAAAGAGACATGCCTTGAAACGATGAAGAGAAGAGAGGAGAAAAGGGAAGAGAATCCTACACTTTGATGCTATAAGCTTAAATCCGTTTGTCAAACATTGGTGTTTGTTTTAGTTAGATTCTGATCGATTGATTGTAAAGTACTGGGGGAATGTTGATGAAACCTTCCTCGGAGACTCATGCAGAAAGCACCGCAAGAAAGACTCTAAGCTGAGGATTTGCATACAAATAAGAAGTTGGCAGAAGAATCCTCCGCCGCTCTGTCATTGCGTGAAGACGAACACTGGGAAAATATGTCACAGGGAAACCGGGGAATGCATAATGAATGGATTATTTTTAAATAAAATAAAAGTAGATAGGAATGTTGATTTACATCCTATCTAGCAAGATCACTAAGTCAGTTGCACTGCTCCGCGTGTGTTTTGTCCTGGGCTCGAGGACGCATCGACCTAAGACTCTTCTAAGTCTCGGGGTTACTTAAGAGGGGAAATTATCCACACTATGCATACGATTAGCGAGATAAGTTGGCTGCGGCTTAAGACACTGTTCAGAAGTAGGGTGGAGCCGTGACGTCACGTAACCACGGAAGTATTATAATCAAGTTAACTTGACCGATGACACGCCCCCATGCAACTTGCTACCATTGTAGCGACTTTGCATTCCCTTTGCAAGCTTAGAGAAGTGAAAAACAAGGAACTCTTGCCCGTTTGTATTTTATTCGCTACAAAAACACTGCTCTGTTATCATTCAACATTAATTAACCAGTTACAAAAGCAATGTATTCCCTCAGAACCAGCATCACGATAGGTGACCCCAAGTCCTCTGTTGGAAGCTGGACAATAGCTTGGCGCCTCCGTGCACTTGCTTAACGTCACATCGACATGTTTAATCACAGGCATCTCTTCAATAATAGTACGAAACATCGATGGGAATATTTACTCCTGAATTGAAGATGAGGTATGACATTTTTAGCGCCTTGTATTGATTGTGAATGTAGAGAATGTTAAGGTAATGTGTTCGTGCCAATGGCTTAGTAATATGTGTTAAGACGCGCTTAAATACTTGCAACTCATTGGTCTAAAGAAAAAGCCTCGTGCAATATTTTATATAATATACATAATCAGTAACACTTTGATAGAAAAACTACTACTTATATCAAACAGCTTCTGAATGGTAACATGAGAAGTGCTGGAACTTCTTTTACTACACCATTAACATTTTTCTACATAGAAAAATTGCAAAGGGAAATAATGAAGGTTTTAGGTCAGACTCTACAGGGATTTATATCTTAAAAAATCCATGAAAATTGCTGAATCGTAAAACATGTATTATAAATATGAATTATGTTGCTTTATTTTGTAAACTATTGGGTTTCATCATGGATCTATAGGAATCAATTTACTGTAAACATTGGCGTTTGCATGCAACGAATTTCCTCGAGCTATAAGAATCAAAGTTTTCATGTTGGTTTTTCCGCTTAGCCGCAAGATACTCGTCTGGATCGGGGTCAACCTCGCAGTAAATATGAGAAGGAATACAGTAATAATAAATGGGCTTCATTTGGTCGGTGTGTGTCTTGCCGGCGCGTCAAGTGCGCTGTGAAACTTTTAGTGGAATTGCCAGGAAAGTGGACTGCATAACTCCTTCACTTGGAGACCAGAGGGAGCCGAGGGGAACAATTTTACACCGAAACTCTTTAAAGGTGATATTTTACTGTAATGTCATGATTTTATAACGCAGCACGGGGGAACGTGACATTACCTTCGTCACTCGGTAAGTATTATCAACACAACCTCTGTCTTACCATTGCCAGTTTAATGCTCGACAAATCCAGCAAATGAAAATAAATTTCCACGTTTAATATTTAGTTTTTAAAGAACATTATCGTAATAGTCTATGGTTGCATTCATGCATATTAACAAACATTACGATTTCCTCCCTTTTGCTCTTTCAATGACGTAGTTAAAGCTTACTACGTCATCAAATAGAAACACTCTTCTCATTACAGCCATGTATTCCTCGAAGACAAACATTATTAATCAAGTTCCTGGCAATTGAATCGTCTCCGCCACACCTCGGCACGAGTGTGCAGTAAAAGTAACCGTTCGGCTGAACGACGGGACGCAATGGTCCTAACCATCAGCGATTATCATTACACCACTATTTATGGAACTCGCTAATGTGTGTCGTCGGGAAGCGCTACCTACACCAGCTATTTTCTCTTGGCACACTAACGCAATTTCCCCCGTTCCGTTAGTTGTAAACAACATTAGACTTTGAGCCTCTCCCGCGCCACTAACAACCACAATCTCACTCCCCGGCAGCATTAAGAGGGCGGTTGGATATAAAATCATGGTGGGTGATTGTGCGGCCGGAACGCTGGGCGGCGTGGAGGTATCGCTAGCATACACGCCTAACTCATCGCAATTGTTGCGATGTGAATAGCCAAGAGATGGGCGACAGAGATTGCGAGCTGGCGGTTTGCACTTTGATAGCGATCGCGAATTGGCGCGCCAATAAGTAGTAACTTAGGTGTTGTTACAATGGTGTGAATAGGAATCGTATATAAAGCTAAGATTTCAGAACGACTTGTGGCCCATATCTACATTGTCATTTAATTACAACTGGTGGCAGAGAAGGTACAAACCATTAACGAGAACTAATTTAAACAGGAATTTTACAGGATAACTTGAAGCTTATAATAACCTTAGTTGTATTATTTTCACTACTCTTTGGTACTTTTAATCGCACACATTTTCTTCATCCTCGGATAATTCTCAAGCCTCAGGAGAAATTTGTACTAATCTTGCTTCGGATAAAAAGTTTTCCACGAAGCCCATTATCTCTATTCTCTTAAACTCGGCTAACTTTATAAACTCAGGATAAATAATTCAGGAAATTATTTATAATTCTCACAACATTTGGTGGCAGTGGACGGATGCATTTAAAAACATCTCTCATACATGGCATAAAGTTGTACCTTTCAAAATGCAATTAACTTATGTTAATGCCGCTGCATTCTCTTACTTCCATCTGAATCGCAAAGCCTTCTCTCGTCCGACCATCAATTAGTCTGCAACGGGAATCGAATATACTATCTCCGCGCTGGTATTAGCGCTGATAAGTGATAGTTTGGCACACGGTTGAAAGCCGAACGCCGGGATTCGTTAGCGGGGGATCAATTTGTCGAACACGGGGACGCATAAATAAGCGGGATTAATCAGAGCGAAGTTTGTCACCTCCCAGCATGTCAGTCTCGTGTACCAACACGCTGGAACACTTGTTCGTCTTATCTGCACTATTAATCACCGAGCAAGCAATGAATAACTAATGAGGAGCTAACCATATTAGCTGCTGGCTTCGTGCATTGCCAATGTTGTGTTATGATATCTGGCGCTTTATCCGGAAGCGAATAGGGAAGAGCACACTGAGGGGTAAATTAATTGTAATTGTGACTAGATAGAGTTCTTGCAGTTGAAGAGAATTGAGCAGCATAAAATAGCAGTGCCCAATCACTTTTCTAAGTTATAACAGCTGTTATCAAACATATCAAATTCGATCATATTCGTATAATCGACAGATTTGAGCTTGTGAACTTGAAACATAAATGTTGTTTTCAACTTGGTGACAGTAAACAAAGAAAGCATATTATGCTAGGACTGAATAAAGCGAATTTTCTTTTAAGAAATGTAATTCCACTCTATGAATATTAACACAATTATTGCCTCACTGAACATACATGAGTTTTCCATTTTCCGCCCTCCCCAGCAGTCCTTTCTCCAACTCTGCGATATTGTTTGCAAAGTTTGAGCCCGATGGTTCGGTGGGTGATAGCTCCTGTTGGCGGCCGGCTTACTCCATTCACCACAAGCGAATTCATCTTTTGATTCCCTCCGGGGAAGCGACGTCATTTTCATGCACCTAAACTCGATGTTCGCAACGAAGCGAAATTAGCTATATTTGTGAGTGAAGCCTCAGAGTTAATCCCAGGTAGTAACAATGAGACGAAGAGACAAAGTCAAACTTCCCGTCGAGTACATTTCTACCTGCACCCGTTTAGTGCTCGAGCGACAGAAACTTCATTCGTACGGTTAACCGAGGATTTTAACACGACTTAAAAAGTTTCCAATCGAGGTAAGTTTTAGTGATCATTCGCTATCCAAAAAAGTTTACAGAGCTACTTTTTGTGACGCTTATCACTTTTTTAGATCTTCATTGTGGCCAAATATATTAAACAGTTGCAAAGAATCGATTACTCTCGGTAGAATCCTCAAAGTAAAAGCCCGGAGAATTTAGTTGACAATTACAAGGCGAATAAGAGCAGCCAATTCCAGCGAAACAATCAGCTGGAGCCGAGGCGGAGAAACCATAACCATGAAACCGCTTCAACTCCGTTTCACACTTACGAAACTCTTTGCCTCTATTAGTTTAGTTGGAGGGAAGAAGTAAAGCGAATCATTAAATAGTTCGAGTTGACTTGACGAAGCCGGAATGTGATTTAAATAACCCCACGAATAAGCTTACGTCTTTGAATCGATGAAACGGTTCCTATAGTTGTATGCGCGTTGAATCGCATTTGTTTATACATCAAGAGAGAAAGGAATTAACAAATGAACGGAGGGAGATACGTTCTCGCTCCCCCAGTTGAAACATAGAAACAAAAAAGATTACGCAATGCTATAAAATACCTCCTGCATGCTTTGTAGCAGTATTATGATATTAAACACATTTTGATCGCTGGATTACGCATGACATTTTTATCGGCCACTTTTCTTGTTCGTTAACTCCACTATGAGGCCGTTGCTTTTTCTATCAAAACATTCGAGATAATAAATACTGTTGTATGATATTATTTGAATATTTTACAAGCAGTTTACATTTACAACGATTGTACCATTCCATGCTTTGAACACTTGATACGAGTCAAGTGGAACGTACTTTTTAATTACAATTAAATTGGAGCGCAAAAGAGCTGTCAGTTACTTCTGGCATAATTGAAACGCTATAACCCGGCCACATAGAAATTGCAATGCAAAATAAGTAGAAATAAATGCTCAAGTTGTTTAAAAGTAAGCACGATATAAGTTTTTATTATCCTAACAATTGCTGCATTCTTTTGTAGGAAATGGAAAGTTCGAGTACGACATTGAGAGGCATATTGCGAGGCCAGGAACTGCTGCTAATGCGCTGGATGGGAACTGAACCCGGCACCTCGTGGCAGCTCACTGACGGATCGTGGCACATACATGTTATGGGTTTTCCCATCGTTACAGCTCGTCTCTCTCATCTATTTCACAAGAAATGATCTTTTTAGATTAAGTTCCTGGCAATTTCTGCCTCAAGTTTCCGAATACTGTAGCTTGGTTCCTCTAGCTAACCGGCTCGATCTTATAAGACGTTCGTTACGAACAAAATGGGCTACTTTATATTCTTTATCCGAAAATGACTTTGTAGCTTTTTGTGTGTGTGCAATTTCCCAGTTATGAGATGAGACGCGCCCGGCCTGGAGCGCGGCTGTTGAGAGGCCCCTCATTTATCACGGCGTCGTCTCTCTCGCTTGCCCGCGATAAAACACAACACCTTCCATCATCGTCGTCGTCGTGTGCATTATTCCTCACACAAATTCGCGCCATTATGAGGGGGGCGGGGGGGGGGGGGGGGGGGGGGGGGTCGCAGCGCGATCAGATGGAATTACATTGAAATAATTTTGTGAAAGGCCAAGACTTTTTTGAAAAATTAGCAAAGCACACGCTCGATGTAGGTCTTTGATGTTACGACGCGAAGTGTTGTGGGAGAAAAGAAAGAAAACAATGGAGACTTGTTTTGCATTTGGCATGTATCTCATTTGTAGGGGCTGCCATTACTATGCCAAGAGGAAATTACCTACGTACAAAATATTCTATTTTGTACAAAGAGTAGGTAATGTTCGTACTTTGAAATACGTTAAACAATTTGATTGCAAAATAAGAATATACAAAATTTCCTGCATGAACCAACAGAATGGATCAATTAGCTGTTATTATAACTTTCCCATGGAATTGTTATGCGAATTACTTGAAACATTTGATGCGACCGAGGAGGATAATTTGCTCCTGCTCGAACCACTAATTGTATTCATGAAGGTGCTCTGCACGCTGCTCCAGTCATTGCATTATTATTTATCTGCCAGGTCAACGCAGCCGCGTCGGTGCCAGCCATGTATTATACATTGCCTTATTATGCTTATTATGTAAGGTACCTTCCTCGAGCAGATTATAGCTCAAGCAATTGAGAATGTACTAAAACAAATTGAGATTACAACCGGCATGATTTACACGACAAGTTGTGAGCTTGTTTATTGATGGGCCTATTATAGAGCCTATAAGTCCACTTGGAATTGCTTAGAATTGAACTGGAAGTTTGCATTTCAATGCAGGGAAGTTATTAGTACACTTGAGTGTTTGTTCTCAATGGTAGATAATTTCACAAACTCTGCGAACTTTCAAAACAAGTCTCTTTCTGTATATTTGAATATAAAAAAGCATTCAGAGAGAATCTTAGAGCTTGCATCTATTCATACAGATAGGAAAGTTGGGTTTGCGAGGTTGAATCAAACTAGGCTAGAAGTTTGAACTGAGTAGGCTCCAGTTGTGCCTGCCATTGTCTCATTCTATCTATCAACTCTATAAGCCCACTCGTAGAAGCTATCATAGCAGAGACGAACAAAGCGATTGCTTCACCAGATCGATTCCTATTAGCTGTACGAAGATATACTCCAGTGTTGCGTCAACTTGGATCGGTCTTGAGTTCAGCTGATGCGCAGTTTTAAGTTCTAATCCCGACTCTTGATGTATTCTATCAATATGAAAAACACTTCTGTTCTGACTCAGATGTACGCGAGTTCGTACCCAGAGTCGAGCATGACTTAATCTGCCCTTTATATGTCAACACCACGGCTGCCTGGATGTTAAGAAGACTAGAACGTTGAGTAGAGCCCGATGATAGGTTATCATCAGGAATCGCGATCACCACGGCTGCCTGGATGTTAGAAGACTAGCACGTTGAGTAGAGCCCGATGATAGGTTATCATCAGGAATCGCGATCACCACGGCTGCCTGGATGTTAGAAGACTAGCACGTTGAGTAGAGCCCGATGATAGGTTATCATCAGGAATCGCGATCACCACGGCTGCCTGGATGTTAGAAGACTAGCACGTTGAGTAGAGCCCGATGATAGGTTATCATCAGCAATCGCGATCACCACGGCTGCCTGGATGTTAGAAGACTAGCACGTTGAGTAGAGCCCGATGATAGGTTATCATCAGCAATCGCGATCACCACGGCTGCCTGGATGTTAGAAGACTAGCACGTTGAGTAGAGCCCGATGATAGGTTATCATCAGCAATCGCGATCACCACGGCTGCCTGGATGTTAGAAGACTAGCACGTTGAGTAGAGCCCGATGATAGGTTATCATCAGCAATCGCGATCACCACGGCTGCCTGGATGTTAAGAAGACTAGAACGTTGAGTAGAGCCCGATGATAGGTTATCATCAGCAATCGCGATCACCACGGCTGCCTGGATGTTAAGAAGACTAGAACGTTGAGTAGAGCCCGATGATAGGTTATCATCAGCAATCGCGATCACCACGGCTGCCTGGATGTTAAGAAGACTAGAACGTTGAGTAGAGCCCGATGATAGGTTATCATCAGCAATCGCGATCACCACGGCTGCCTGGATGTTAAGAAGACTAGAACGTTGAGTAGAGCCCGATGATAGGTTATCATCAGCAATCGCGATCACCACGGCTGCCTGGATGTTAAGAAGACTAGAACGTTGAGTAGAGCCCGATGATAGGTTATCATCAAGAATCGCGATCACCACGGCTGCCTGGATGTTAGAAGACTAGCACGTTGAGTAGAGCCCGATGATAGGTTATCATCAGGAATCGCGATCACCACGGCTGCCTGGATGTTAGAAGACTAGCACGTTGAGTAGAGCCCGATGATAGGTTATCATCAGGAATCGCGATCACCACGGCTGCCTGGATGTTAAGAAGACTAGAACGTTGAGTAGAGCCCGATGATAGGTTATCATCAGCAATCGCGATCACCACGGCTGCCTGGATGTTAGAAGACTAGCACGTTGAGTAGAGCCCGATGATAGGTTATCATCAGGAATCGCGATCACCACGGCTGCCTGGATGTTAGAAGACTAGCACGTTGAGTAGAGCCCGATGATAGGTTATCATCAGGAATCGCGATCACCACGGCTGCCTGGATGTTAAGAAGACTAGAACGTTGAGTAGAGCCCGATGATAGGTTATCATCAGCAATCGCGATCACCACGGCTGCCTGGATGTTAAGAAGACTAGAACGTTGAGTAGAGCCCGATGATAGGTTATCATCAGCAATCGCGATCACTTCTCGGTTATCGTACAAATTATCAGCGACGACCCGCCTTCAATTAATTCCCGACTCTAAATCGACTTTTTCATTAGTTTACTTCATCTTTTTGCTCATTTTGGACACGACGGGCAAAAACACAATTTCGTTCCCCTCTCTGTGGAAGCACCTCGATTATTATTTTGTCTCAAAAGCTCATTGCATCTTGAAAGCTACCTACATCGAAGCTGTTATGGGGAGAGAGGGGCGAGATCTACACGGGTAAGTATTGTGTACTTTGCATATCATCATCCACGTCATTCACTGTAGATACAGTTCTTCCAGATGATAGGTGTTCGTTTATTTTATGATAGTAAACTACACATTCAAAACTTGTGTCGCGCATTAGTTGCCTTTTGATCTTTTTTCAGTGATAAAGAATTTTAATTGAACAAAAATACGACAATTTTAGGATGACGCATTGTATGTTGGTTTAGGGAGGCATTGTCATTTTACAAGACCAAAAACTCGAGTTAATTCATTTTAATTGTAATTTAAATTGGTTTTTTGAAGAGGATCGCATCACGTTATATTCTTTTTCTTCTCACTTCTTCCCGAATGATTTATTACGCGGCAGGATAAAGGTGCTCCTCCATCGACAGCCGGGACGTACTTTACATGACAATGCTACAGGAAGGGCCTCAAGATGAGGGTGGTGAGGGTGGGGGGGGGAGGTCCGCACTCTTCTCGGGGTGACAACTCGAGGACGTGTTTGCGTTCTGCCGTCGCGGCGCCGGCGTCTGGAATCAATTGCTATCTCTTGTATACGCGTCTCGACGTGTGTGACCAGCGCCGCCTGGCGGCACAGTCGCCAATCACAGCTACAGAGTTCAACTCTACTTTTATACTGATTTCATTTTGATTGCAGCTACGAAAAGTCATGTCGAGTTAGAAAATAACCTGATTAATGATGTTTTACTCTAGGTGAAAGTCAGGCTCCCAGCACACGCACAGAACTAAAACAATAATTTATGAAGAGAAATAGGAAGTTTTATTGACGATATTTCATGAAAAGCCCGCACGTTTATTGCGTTAACGTGTGTTTCAGAGTTGATAAAAATATTTCCCCGTTCTTCAAGCAAAATTGAGACATAATCACATCAGACGTAACTCCAAGTTTTTATTAGACATGTCAAAAAGTGTCCTCATTAACAAACAAACAAAAAACGTAAAACGTAAAAATGAAACCAACCAACGCAGGTTGTATATTCCGCACCGGGCTATAAACTGCCACACACAATTTGTAAAATTAAAGTCTTCTCCATACAATAATGTGTTTCACGTTTTATCTGGTGCCGAGGGGATTATTACGTCCAATCCCTAATCCCGCCGGTCCGAATCCCAGCAAAAAGTCTAGTGTGTAATGATTGGGAGCCGCACGCTACGCCAGTCCTTTGATCGGCAGCAGGATGCGGCCACGTTTCATGTTCACATTTCAACAGTCTGATTGCTTCTCTTTGAATCAACACAGTTCGGATAAAACAGAGAAATAAAACTTTGTAATATCACTTTTTACCGGGAAATGTCTTCGGTGTACCGACAGCCTTGAACATTGCGCCCTCACTCTATTTATTGAACTTCGAACTATATTTACAAGAACTCTTCAAATGTGATCGGAAATTCTTGCAGACCTAAGATTAATGGAAAACAGATATAGATTTGAAACCAATTTCGAATGATATTAATGGGATCTACCGAGATCTATTAATGAGAAAATGAAACCAGCTGTTGCGTCATCAGTGCACTGTAAAAATAAAGAAACTGCTATTTGTACGTAATGTATTGGGTTGCATAGTTCTCCTCACCAGCTGAAGTAAAGTTACATTTCATTTCATTCTTTTCATCACTTTAATTGAAATATTACTCTGAATGGAAATGTAATTTTACATCAACGGCGAGGACGCACTAAATTACATGTAAAAATAGCTGTTTGTAGTTTGTGGAATCATTTGGCGACGAGTGTAGAATAAAATGTAGACTACAATTCAATACAAAATAGTCGAGAAGATGAACAATAATTCAAAAGGTCTCTATTGAAAGGGTGTGTTTTCTATTGATGTTTAATACAAATGACCGTCTGAAGCCATTTCAATCCGTCCAGCCGCTTTCATGACAATTACATCACTTCCGGTTGTAAGATGACACAATTGATTGTTTGAAAATTATCATTTAGTTCAATCGATTCAGCCGTTTGGTCAGAACTCGAGGGATACGATTTCTTGGAAGAATCAGAATCATAAAAAAGAACTCTGAAGCTTGTTTAGCAGATTTGGTAAATGGTAACAGGCATGTTTTAGCTCCAATATCAGAAATATTTCACAGCTACGTGATAGAGATCCAGTAGGTCGAACATCGTACAGTGTTTCCAAGTGTGGTGAAACGACTTGGCGGAATGTGCAACCGCCCCACCAACTTATCCAGCAAAGTTTACGTCCAGTTGTTAATTTAGGATTTTAGACTAAACAGTGTGAGTCGATTTAAAACACTCCCAAACACTGATTTCAATGCAATTGTCGGTGAATATTGTTTCTCAATGCATTACATTTCCAGCAGAACGCTACATCGAGTTTCATCGCATGCGAATGTTGACGACCGATTTCCGGGTTTTTGTTCCTTTTGTGCCAGTATCTGTTACCATTCAGGTGCTATCCGCTGTGTTGGCGCTCGATTCACAATATAAAATATCACAAGCCGAGATGATTGATTTCCTGGACATAAATCGAAGCGAAATGGTGTTGAAATAAACCTAAACAATAAACATTGTACGGAATTGAGGGAAAATCGCATATTATTCAATCGAGGATGGTCGCACTCAGAAGCTCCATGGCTGATAATGCACTTGTTTTATTGTCATCGATAAATCGAGTTTACGAGTTCGCCTGGATGCCATATTACCACCGATCGACAGCCGGCGCTACCTGGGGAGATGATCGCAACACAGACGACATTGTAGCCAACTAATTGGACAGAACAAGCGGCTAGTTACCGACCAGCAGCCATGTTACAAACTGACACAAAACACAACCGACAGCTACACTCATTTGTTAGATACTTTTTGTTGTCCGAAAAGAAATAACTAGTGTATTGCATATATCCGACTCTCACTCGCTTCTACATGTGGGGGCTGAAACTAAACAGAATATCATCTCTGCTTCTCAACTGTATTCCATGAACAGAGTTGACTGGTAGAACTTTTTCAACAATATCCTGTAAGTTTGTTTCAAATTAGAGCTTTTATTGTGTTAACTACTACATTCTGCAATAATATATTTTATCCCTAGAATGTACTAATTAATTCAAGTAAGTTCCTTTCACATAAAAACAATACTATCTGTCCTTACATGTGTTCACTAAGAGATTAATGTTATACAATCATTATTAATTGATGGAAATATTTGGAAGAACGACTGGTGACTCTTCAATCTTCGTGAGTGTGACATCGACAACAATTATATCCAATAACTAGTGACCAAAAGCTGTAAATGTCGTGTCAATGAACGACTGAAAAGAAATCTGTCAAATTATGAACATGTGAAAAAACAACTTGGATGCTTGCCATCACTCTTCATTGTGTTTCTGTTACATAATAGATTTATGGCAGAATGCAATCATTAATTATTATACCTATCCTATCATTCCGTGAAATTAAATCATTACATTTTTTCTTAAGGTGTGAAGAGCAATTTTTTTTATTATTTGTTTCCAACATTTTAAGTATGAATGGCTCATAATATACCCTGTAACTTGACACTCTCGACTTATATTGAGTTTTTAATTTTATGTCGTCAGAGTACGAGGACTTTTTAACACATGATGTATAGGAAAAATATTTAGATTTTGTGTCTAACTTTTAAAATAGCCCTCGTTGGCAATGTTTTAATATTTTTCCTGCTAAAATTTCGATCTGTTTACTAAAAAATAAGTTTCTTGTTCAAATCTATCAGATACAAAAATAACGGATCTTCATCTTAGCCTAAAAATTACAAAATTTTACTTGACCGCCATGCTAACCATATGTTTTGAAAAATATGGATTTTTCTCAAAAACTAATACACGTTGCTAGTTTTTTGTGATATTTTCGTGTATAATGAAATTGTCAATAAGATTGCAAAGTTACAGCGATATTAATCGAAGATGAGATTACGTTCTTGAAAGTAAACATTGGAGAAATTAAATTATGCCAATTTTAAAATATAATTAGCATAGCTATTTTATAAAATAAACTTTAACAATATAAACATCAACTTATTAATACCATTTTTCCCACTTTCTTTGACACGAGTTTAGGCACACACATTGGATTTATAATATTGTGTTTATAATATTGTGTATTGTCCACTCAAAAATTAGCTATACTCAAAAAATTTCGCACTCTTCAAAACTTGATTTACTAAAAAGTTATAACGATTTTTAGGCAATATTACCTTCAATGTTTACCATCTAAAAGAAATATTAGCAAATGGAAAGATGACGAATATAATGTTTAATGATGTATCATAATATACTATATCTACTATCCAAACCATTCCATCCTGAAGATGATGAGATAAAGCTCATCGAAACGGCGACAACGGCCCTTTTCAGGGCCAACATCAACACAGAGCATCACCGAAGAAAATCTACAATCAATACTATCTGTATTTGTGATCGTGAAACTGTAATATAATTGTGACAAATTGAATGCAGTCATGTTTGCAGCTGTACGGTACTTATTTTTAATTATCAATTAGTTTATAAATCAATTATTCTAGTTGAACGACGACGATATCGGAATTTCGCACAAAGTTGATTTATACTTTTCTGAATCTCATGCATGACTGATGAAAATGATTAATTTTACTCTGACAGCCGAATTGAAATGTGTTTCGCAAAATACGCTGTCAAGTCGAATGTATTGTGTTATTATAATATTATCACATTGTGATATTATTATCACATTATTATAATATTGTGAACTTTTCGTTGATTTTGATGTTATTCTTCGACCTTATGATAGCCTGGTCGTTTCAATCAATTATTGTTGAACCCAAACATTTCTTAATGATAAGATAACATGAGTCCAATTCAAAGTTTACGTGACCAAATTTTAAATTATGTATGAAGTTCAAAATAAGGGAATGTTCTTATATTCAAAATAAATGGCACACATTATTGTTTTGTTCGGGAAAAGAAATTCTTTGAATTGTTTCGATAATGCACTTGTTTCTATGGACTCAAATTGATTTTATTTAAGAAGTTGAATGTATTTTGCTGCAGACTTGGAAAGTTCTGCAGTGCCGATGTAATAACCGAGGCAGCCATATATGCCGTGCAGGAGCTTCCTAGGAATAAGAATAATGCATGGGCGAGAAGAGAGTGTGCGAGAGAGAGAGAGAGAGAGAGAGAGAGAGAGAGAGAGAGAGAGAGAGAGAGAGAGAGAGAGAGAGAGAGAGAGAGAGAGAGAGAGAGAGAGAGAGAGAGAGAGAGAGAGAGAGAGAGAGAGAGTTGGGTGCACTATTTCGTAGCCTCCAAACGTATCGCAATATACAGAGATAGAGCGTGCATTTTATGGACGGAATATTGTATCATGTGATATTGACAAAGAAATATAGTATAAGTTGGTTAATAAGACATACATTCTACAATTCAAAATCGAATAAAAAGCTATGAAGACCGTCAAACAATCACTTTAACTTAATCAATTTCAGTAACAGGAAACCCGATCGATACATTCTGCTAAGAATGTCTGGAGAATGTTCAAAATGTAAATTAAAATTCTCAACAGTGGAGACTACTGGATTTTATGTCATGTATTTCAATATGAATTCTTCCACAAAAATCTTCCAAAGAAATTCCTTTGTTTTTGTAAATGTTTTTTAAGTAGCGGTCATTTCGTGTTATTAAAATGTGTTTCCCTGTCGATCTCGTGACTCCTTATCGCCCTGAACGTGAAACATTTATATCGAATTATGTCCTGGAGTGGAGATTACATAGATTTGCCCGTGTGTGTGTGCGGCCGACACCTCCAGTGTGAGAATATTCGTGGCGTGATCGCAGAACATTCCCGTCCTCTCAATTGATTTCTACCCGTGCCCGTACACTCGTATTACACCGACAGATTTGCATACGAGGCGGCTCGCACTCTGTCTTGTCACAGGACGAAACAATCGCATTGACACTCGTGCATCAAAAGCAAATACCTCGACGACAGAGGGTTTATCTCTATTTAAAATAAATTACATCTTTCAAAAAACCGGTAGCAAATAGGAAACAAATTATATCAATTTAGGGGATCAACTGTTGATAATTAGCTTATTATCAACTCGCAATGTAAGTTATGTTACCAGCTAATTGATCTTGCTATACAATTTAATTTAAACATTTTTACTAGTAATGAGAATGTCCTATGTTACAAATTAAAAGTCGTCTTATATTCTTGGCTTCATGTTTGTACTGTATTCTGAATATTAGACATGGTGTCAAGTGGAGATGTGAGATGTGAAATCTTCAACCCTTCCGCTTCCGCTTAGAAAAGTCAAACCTCAAATGAATAATAAACCGACTCGTGACGAATGATTGACTGCGTTCTGACGGACAATCTAGGGAGATATTGATTCAATTCATGTTTCTTTAGAAATAGTATTGGATTAGGCGGAAGTTTGTCCTTTCCACACTCTTTCAATAATGATCATATCGTTTATAAAAGGAATTTCTTTGCACTATTATGTACTTATAAATGTCAAATTTATTTAATTGTTGGTTAACGTCGCACGCTTCTGCAACTAGGTGAATGGTGATGGATTATGATGCCGATTGAGAGATGATGAGGTAACGATGCATGGTGGGAATGTGGTGGTCGCGGTCTATTAATAGGGAAACTTCCCAGCTTGCTCTTTCGAATGAGGCTGGTCATTTCCTTCCTGAACCACAATCAGGAAGCGGGAATGAACCCGGGACCTCCGGAGTTCAAGTCCCTGACCCAACTTGCTCCGTAAAATCGCACCTTCTATGAATGCGAGATGCTCACAAAATAACATTGTGTCAGAAACGTGTTCACGAACTTTGGTTTGAGAGACGAACCACCAAATGTTTCGACGGCTCTCGCGTCAATGTATTGAAACGTCGCTCCGGAACGACTGCGGTGTGCGACCGTCCTGCCTGAAGAAAGTATGGACGAGTTGTAAAGGGTATTGGCTATTAATAAAGTATTACATACGCCCTCTCGGAGTTGTATCTCAGTTGCCAATCGGTGTGTATGTAAATCCCAAACGATCGCTCCTGTTCCAATGCGAAATGTAATGAGCATGCGGGGTTAATGTAGTACACCCATGGAAGTGCTGGAGGAAGATTGAAGACTTTCTTCACTTCACGAGACTTTCAAAGTTCGTTAGAAGCGAAGGTGAAACGTATATTTGAAGACAGAACGATATTATTGATTCTGTAAAGAGACGGCGTCTATATATAGGTCAGTCGTGCTCTATGGCCGTAGGAACCGGTTTATTAGATAAAATAAATTTCAGACCGAAAATCAAAGCAATAGAACAAGCAAAATTTACTTACTATTTGTGTTACTGTAGTAATATTATTGTTCAGTAATATTGTGCTTGGAGATGATTTTGCGAATGCAAAATAAATTAATAAATTCATCAATTATAATACCATTAATAGTAATTAATATTGATAACCCCCTAGGTTTGATTTAGTACCAAACTACTAACAAGTATAAAATATGATTATTATATAACGAACATAATTCTTTGTTAGGATCTCCAGTTTGCATAGTTTATGATTTCATTACCCACTTGACATTAATATGTATTTGAAATAGTGCAGGTGATCGCATCTGATAATTCTGGATTTCACAAATGGTGGCAGATGTGGGATGAAGCTATTTTCTTTGTTTCTATTAATTATTTTTGAGAGTTGTGTATGAGGTGATTTCTGCTTCCAATATGCCAACTGGCGCTTGCATTCGAACAAAGAAACACAAATTTCAAAAAATACAAATGGTGGCGGATGTAGGATTTTTTAATTCTTCAATATTGTTTTCGCAAAACGATCACGTGTGACTTTATACTTATCTTGATAATAGAAATAATAATGCTAGATTAATGGTGGGTATCACAATGGTAAAAACAGTGTGAAGAACCTATTTCTACTCTCTAAACCTAACCTCTCGTCTTCGTATTCTACATCATCACATTGTATACATGGTGTATATCGTTGTAAATATTGTATAATCTACTCAATGTATCGAGATGATTTCTGTTTCAATAAACCAAGAGAAGCTTGCTTGCGAATAAATGAACAGCCAAATCTTCAAATAATACAAATGGTGGCAGATGTGGGACTTTTAATAAATAATATCTTGTTTCAGCATAACGCTCACGTGTCTTGCTTAACATTATGCTTTAACGCTTCTGACGTTTTTGAGCGAGCGTCTCCTCTTAGCACTTTTGGCTCCGATCTGTTTCCTCTGTTGTTGATACGACACAAGTCCCACTGTATCTCTGTTCTAGATTACACTCTGCACACATGCACATGAAACCCCTCCCGTCTGGTTTACAGTGTAAATTTAGCCAAAATCCTCGGATTGGTTGAAATTGACTTCTGATTGGTTGAAAAATCAAAATGTTTCAATCATGGGAATTTTTTTAAGGTCATCAATAATTATCTCATAATTTTAAAATGTCAGCCAATTCAGCCTCGAAATTACTTAAGACCTATTGTAACTAAAAAGCTTAAATTGCGAATAGCTGTCAAAATTGATCAACGGAAAAGTAAATAAGCCATTACTCGATCACCTGCAAATGACTGAAGCTTCTGTTCACGTCATACCGGTGCTCGCTCATCAACGCGCTACACAGAGCCTTGTGGATCTGCCGCGCCGCGCGATGTTTGTGAACGGAAGAAGCGGGAAGAGAGTTTGTCTTACCTGTACAGCGGGATGCCGGCGTCGTCCCTGAACCAGAACACCATGTAGACTTTGTCGTGTCCCGGCGGAGTCACATTGCACGGCAGCTCGACACTCTTGCCTTCCACTGCCTGCATGTGCACAGTCACCACTGCAACAGAGCAACACACACGGCTCAGAACACTTTCGAGACGACATTCAAGAGGGAAACAATCCTTGTGTATGTCAGTTAATCATACTTTGACATTATTTTAGTAAACATGGACTATTTTGTTATGAAAGAAATACGGCAGAATCTCAAAACAAAAAGATGTTGAGTTGGGCCAATCATATTCATTACAATTCTGCGCTTTACACATTTTATTCTCCAAGATAATTTAATTCTGGTTTCAAATTGTAACATACAAGAAATAACATCTAATTGGCCTACACAGTTTTTTGTACGAAATGTTGTAATTTGTAAAAAGAACTCTTACCCAAAGTAAATTAAACAGAGTAAATAAATAAGGAAAGAAATGAATAATATTAATGACGGCAGTCTTTTAAATATTTTGTAACAAAAATGTATTTATTCTCTTTGGTGAAGAGTATTGGCAAAACAAATGAAAGCAGTTTGTGTGCTGTTAAATAGATCAATCAATAAGTTTGAGCTTTATATTTCTTCGCCTCGAAATGTATTTAACTTAAAAGTGAAACCTTTCGTCTTGCTCAACAAAAAGACCGCCAGTAGTCACCACAAAACTGCCTCCAAAAGAGTCGCTACACTTAAAATGTTGCCCTGCGGTAAGAGATATGAATCTTGAAATTATTTTGTTCTACTTCTTTCTTTTGAAGGATTTTAGCAGTTATTTCTGGAGCTAATAACTCCGTCTTAGATGCGATAAATTAGCCTCAGGATGATTCCTTTTAAATCCTATTGAAATTTAAAGAATCGTGAAAAATGTTATTTCCCAGAGTGTTTCTCTTGAGGATTCTCGTTTAAATCTGTCGAGAAGTAAGAGACATGGAGAGATGAGAGCGACATGACTTTCTCGAGGTGGCTGATAAGCGGTTTTCACCTCGACAAATGTCCCGCGCGTCTCTCAGACATTAGAAAAGATAACAAGCACTTGAAAACAGAGCTCATCTCAACACAAAACTCACAGACCTTCAGATTTACCGTTTAATTTATAACATTTTTCTAGTCGATATTGTGATGATTCACTTCATGACAATTTTACTCTCTACAAAAAGAAAAGTTCTCAGAAAACTCTCTACCGTATCTGTAAATAACTTGTATAAGTTTTGCATTCTCGGCATTAACGTGTCCCCCGCTTAATTGTTCCTGTGAGGGTAGATGGTCCGAGCACAAGAATCCCTCGTGGCATCCATTATAGAATTCCCAGTTAAAATTGTTTCTCTTTATAGTAAAAGTTTCAGTTGGAAAGTTAACGTTATTGTGTGAAATGGCGGCGAAGAGGTTGTGTTCGCATTGCAAGTGAATGAGCAAAGGTCATTGCATAATACAAGCAGCGTTAATACTTGACAATGTGACCGCGGGTAGCAGTGCAGCTGTAAGAGAACCCGTCAACAGTTGCAAGTCGAGAGCTTCGAAATCATCAGTCAAGACATTTCAATTAATTCCTGGGTGATGTTTACGAGATGCTTTCATTTATATTCCAATATAAACTAAGCATGCAGATGAAAAACAAATCAGCCTTAGAAATGAAGTGCAGTGCATGCAGAGCAACGTGCGGGCGAGTTACTTCTTAATGTTCTGTTTCATCAACGTCTGTGCACACGAGGGCTGGACTGAGGTACTGGAACAAGATTTAGTGTTGAGACATCTGCAATTATGCATGAGTCTGCTCTTGTTGCGAGTCTTCTCGAGAAGGTCTCGCTGTTTCCTTTTTTATCAACCAGTAAAAGAACGACGTATAATCTCAGAATTGAATTTAAGAGTAAACTTTATCTTCTTCCCTTTCTCTTCATACACCTTTTAAAATGCAGATCTTGCCTCCACGAGATTTTAAAGATAGGTTTTAACCATATAAAGTGAAAGCAGAGCTCCTCAGAGGCACATCATAGCAAACGAGTGTCTTGAAAGAAGAAGTTTCATTATAGAAACATGCTTCATGGATTTTATAATGTTAGCCCAGGTACGATCGTAATCATGAACAATGGATTCGCTGCTTCTGCAAACTTCATTAGGCAATCTTTCGAAACCCTCACAGTGATAGCTTTGACGAACGAAGGACGTATTTTCTTCGTTAATTCATAAAGGAAAAGGAACATACGGAAGATTCTCGTCTATTTGCTCGGCATTTCTTCGGGACATTTTCATTTGTTACCCTTGACAAAATGTTCGGAGTCATGAATGCAAAATACAATCAAGAATCTTTGCTTGCTCAAAGAGGATGATGAATTTACATACGTGGGACGTAATATAATTGTAGTGAGTGAACATTATGTTCTATGCTGGAGCTAACTGTAATATCATTGCACAGTGTCTAATTGATCTCCCTGGACAATGGAACAATTCACAGTACCTACTCCACATCTTGAGTCGCGCTGGCCTTTACGCCATCTCGGTTGCGCAACATCTACTTTAACAATTCGTTCCAGAGCTCCTCTTATAATTGAATCTAGTAGCGTACCAACGTAAAATAATAATATTAATTCAGTAATGTTAAATAAACTAGGAATACGTTCATATTTATTCATCATTTGAATTAGAAGGAAACTACAAAAACCAATTCAGCTCTACAAACCATAAAAATGTCAGAAAGAGATCATTGATGACAATTTTTTTCTCTTAAATAAATGCCAAATGATTTATTGGTTGAATTATTCACTGAATTTCTAATATAGCGATAAATGCGATTGAGCGAGGGAAGTTGGACCGTCATGCAAATCGGTGCCGCAGGTGGCCGAAGTGCAATTAAAAATAAACGCTATCGACACGTTCCGTCCGCTCCCGTGTGTGTGCGCTCGTGTGTGAGTGTGGGAGTGCGATACCGAATTATTAATCCGGCCCAAGAACCCGGGCGCAACTTCTCATGTAACCCACCCGGCCGTGTTTTAATGGCAGTTTTACTGCGAGGTCGGCTGGGTGTGACGCCGTCGCGACGCTTCATGACGCGACGCCTGAATCACGGCGGACAAATGTGGCGGAAATAACTGCACTCTGCGCCGTGCAATGAGTCGACAACTGCATCGGCACGAGTAAGATATGTGGACTATTTGTCGCGCCGACACATTGCAAACATAAGCTCATTATTCAGCCGCCTAGATACCGACGCCAACAGCTGATTAGCGGAATAATTCTTTGCATAACACTGGAGTCGTAGACCCATCTCGATGGTCTCAACAAGGGGATATTATCGGTAAAAACAGGTAAAACATTTTAAACATAAAGACAACTTTGAGACTGAAGTTATGATTTTCTCACAAAGATTGCGAATGAAGGGTGGTATGAAACGTTTATTTAACTAGGAAAACGCTCTGAGTAACGCGTTGATGAGCGAGCACGGATACACGCAACACCTCGAACCGAAATTATATTTATCGAAAATGTCATTAAAAGCCAATAATTCTTGAATTTCGTCACAGACTTGTATAAATATCTCCAAAATTTCCAAAAATATTGGTCCCAATAACCTTGCTAAGTTTTAAGTTGATCGATTAAACCTTTGATTGAACGGTTCCTTGTTAAGTTTCAAAAATCACAGGATATCTTTCAAACAATATACCTGGAACCACTCATATGATATGATATTACTGTGGACACAATATCAGATCAATCTGTTAAACGGTCATTATTAGTTTCATTTCGTTTGAAACTTTCTGCTCTAACTACCTTGCCTTGAACTAAAGATTCGATGTCGCCGTGAATTTGACAGCCAACACACAAAATGTCCCTAAAATTACAAAAACTTTTGAAAATAACTACAAATTAGACTGAAAATTGGCAAAAATACCTTAAATGTTGCTACCAATTACCATGCGAAGTTTTTAGTTGGTCGGTCAATCGGCAATACCCGCTGCACGAGAGCGGGTATTGCGTTGATTGTTTGAGTATCTCCTTGCAGCAGTCTGGTCGGGGGTCTCTTTGCTCCTTGATGCTTTATTATTAACGACATTTTGTTTCAACCTTTTAGATTTAGCTTCGTCAGTTTCTTGATCTTCAATTTCACGCAGACGCTTTTTCGCCTTTATGGCTTTCATTCTAGCAGAAGTCTTTCCATTTTTCGGCATGTTTAAATAGGGATAAGATAGGTAATGAAAAAGTAAGAAGTAGAGTACCTACCTAATTAAAGTACAATAATATTTGTGTGATCAATGTTTGAAATGCACGAAATGTGTGCTCAAAGACGTAATGTATTCAATGTCGTAATGTTACGAAATGAATCTTGAACAAAACTTCGCAAATATGAAAATAAAGTAATCACCTTTCAACTAATAAGCGAAAGGAATCAAAGTTCCACACAAAAAACGGATCAGGTAAAATAGTAACTACCTAGTTTAGAAACGGAATGAATCCAACGTTCCACAATTAAAATAAGACAACGTAATGTTTTGAACTGAATGAATCAAAACTTTCAAAAAAAAATAGCAACCTTCAAGGAAATGTCAGGCTAGACAGAAGCTCAGAAACGGAATAAATCCAACGTTTCCAAGAAGAAAATAATTTGAAATAATCAATCCCCTGGACAAAAACTGTAGATACCTAATATCTATGCTTTAAAAGCGATTCAATTTTACTAATACCTTCACAAAGTACACCAAATTGCCAAAATTATCAACGAAAAGAAGCAAAATGCAGGAGAGATTTGGAATGACGTGTGAACGCTAGAAGAGAACAAACGCCACTCAATGATATTATTGAAATGTGAGCTTATGTTTCTAATCCCTCCTGGATGCAAAATCAGCCAAGTAGAAACACGGGAGGCACGGCCATTAGAACTACGAATTGACGAAAAGACAATCAAGGTCCTTAAAAACTCGAAATGATTTGTTGGAAACTATGATCCAAATTGAATTATTCAAATTTGATCAACTCAATAAACATAAAAATATCTGCTTTTCACTAAAAAACTGTACATACCATCAAAACACTCTTGTACCTAAAGCAAATCAGATTCAGTTGCATTGGAAAGACATTCATTTTCAATGTTTCATTTCTGACAGCTATTAAAAATGTCAATAAGTGCATACTTTCTTGACAGATTCGGCTGAAAATTTGTAAAATAAGTGACATTGTTGGTCTTACTGACCATGCTAAATATGAGTTTGATCACATTTCTCGAAGACCATTTTCATTTTTTAGGCTATCAGGAGATACTTATTTTAACAATGAACCAATGGATGGATTTCAAAAAAAAATTGGGTCTGCAAACAGAGAAGGTTGTCTTTACATGTGTGCAAAATTTCAGGTCGATCGGTGAAACGGTGCGACTTCCATTGCTTCCTTTAGCATACAAAAACAAAAACAAAAAAAAAAACAAAAAAAAAAACAGAGGTCCGTGCTAAAAGAGCCAAATGGAGTCGCTCGCTTCGCTCGCTCAATAATACATGAATTTCAATCACGTAAAAGGTTAATTTAATTCATTTGAAATAATTTTTTACGTTTATATAAAAATGTGTTATTTTTATTCTTAAAGTTACCGATTTTTCAAACTAATGAATAATGTGAATGCATTCTAAATATTGCGATATCTACTTTGTAAATAGTAATCGATATAAATGATTGGAGTCTTGAGTTTTGTAGAATCTGCTAATCTGTTCCCTGAACGGAGGTTCCCTATCCATAAAGTGATAGTTTTATTTGTCGCGAGGGTATTCGGTCATTTATCTTCGTCGCGTATTCTCCAGATAGTTTCTCGGATGGACGGTCTTCGGGCGTCGACCGGGCTTCGAACGGAAGTCTGTTGGGGCCTCTCGACGCGGGACAACCTCTGAATGTCAAACAGACGCCGCGACGCCGATGACGATGCCAGAGTACATGAAACGTATTTGAATTCAGGGCGAGTCAAGGAGATAATGCCTTGGCGCCGATTCCAACGGATTTCCGATTAACGATTGTGAAAAGTTTTCTCGATTTTCTTTTATTCACACATATGTTGCAAATCTTAGTCCCTATGGCGAGTGATTTGTTCTGTGTGCAAAGGTTCGATAATTCAACTCGGTCAATATGGAAGTTCTTATGATAATTTATATAGGAACTCTTTACACCCCTTTTTTGTATATCATGTTCGTCGTATCTATACCGGAGTGATTTTAGGAATCTACTCTATCTAATACAAGGTAAATTTATGTTTTTGGGTAGCAAAATATAGTCTCTATAAATTAATTCTTGAATGGGCAAGTGTATAAACACAGTTGTCTCAGTTCCCATCAGGCGGCTGTGAGAACCGAATATGCAAAGTGTAACAAAGAAGAGCCATCGTTGTGCATGACTGCCTCCTAGCAACGCTAACCTGAAATAACCATTAGATTCAATATTTACTGCTCTCGAGAGAACGCTCTTTGTGGTTTTATTTTACATCGCTGAGCCCACAATCAAAATTAACATTGTTCATTTCTTACGTCACTGACGTTCGAGAGAAACGAATCTAATCAACTAAATAAATTCAAAGCGTTTCTTATTAATTTCAAGCCATGGAAATATGAAATAAACGTCAAGCAATATCTTTCTGGCCCATCTTTATAACATGAAAATTATCCATTTAATTAAGTATAAACATTAAATTCCATGAAAACCTGGAAATAACATTAAAACATTATTTATGTTTTGAAGCAAGCTTAAAAACTCTAGAACTCTTACTACCTCTACTTCTCCTGGATGCAGAATTAAATAGACAAAAGTTAACTTCATGAATTATCTATTAAAATTAGAGTTAAAATATAAATAATAAGGGCGGTGTACGGTAGAAGATCTGTGCGATTTTACTCGAAAATAAGAGTTTCTTCAAAACTTGTCTTTAATTTAAATATCTAAAACATATGAATATCGTACTGCATTAATAATTGGGTTTAATTATTAATATTCCAGAGAGCAAAGTAAGTTCGATTTTGGACATACATTGAAGGTTAAATGGTGATGATTATTGAGAGCCTGGAGCAAGTTAATTATCAAATAGAGTGCTAGAGAGGGAGAGATGAAGATTATAACTGCCATTAGCAACGCACCTGAGCCATGTGGAAGACCCGGGCCACGCGTGTTTTGCGCACAGCAATGGCAATTACAAGACGTGTTGCTGTGTTGTACATGCAGTATACCATCCAGGGGGAGATGGAAAACTATACAGGTGCTATTAATTGTTTGTTTGCGCTGACAAGTAATAGCTTTTCAAGACTGCATTTTCTCGGAAGAAAATGGAAATCATAAAACAACTTCAACATGAACGAAGTATTAAATAAACGCGAAGATAACATTTCAGAAATGTATGTGAATATTAATCAACTCTTTCTGAATCATTCCTTTCATTACTCATTCAGACGAAACAAGGAATGAAGAAATGGCAACAATGGTTCGTGTAAAGAAAGTGACAGCTAGCTGAAATGAAATTCCAATTTCATCAAATCTAATCGTTTTCTTTCTGCAATCATGTAAGATTTCTCGGCATCCAGCCAAATGAATTGATATTTTAGTTATAGATTTGTTGGCCCAGTGACCTCACAGGGCTTACTGTATCGATCTCTGCTGCATTATTATTAACATCATTATTCCTTGTCAAAATGACAAACCCCCGTGGTTTAGGAAACCAAATCACGCTGCACGGAAACGCAGCACTATGCAGGGACGAGAATTTCATTCAAACTATGATGTTAGTTTGGTTATTTTCCAGCAAACCGCAGGGTAAATTAAGTATACAAATCAGTGAAATAACTAATAGACTCCATTATCTCGGCTTTAACCTGAACATCCAGCTGCATGATTCGTCACCGCATGCTCGCCAGAACCAGACGTAATCCAATTATACATTTTAACATTTCATAAATTATACATAATTCATTGCTTTATATGTAACGATCAAATCCATGATTAATTAAAGATTTTTTTTATTGACTATTGCTTCTGACTGAAATATCCATTTGTTGTAATTTAATCCGTGTAAAATGTTTGGCAAGTGTAACCGAGGGACGCCGTGGACGACGCCACATCAAAGGCGCCGCATCCGGTCACGTGGTCGCACGCCTCGGATTAGCGACGTCGACACGGCACGGTGTCGCGGGTCATCGATCACTGCCTAATCGCCGTCGGTGTAGGACGTCACGACGCCGTACCTGGTCCTCGCTCTATCTCGCTATCCAGTCCGAGAGACGTCCTCGGCGTCGCACAACCGACCAATTACGACGACAACTGGGTGAGGAAGAGACAACTTGCTGATACAACTGTACGCTCTGGAGACGATACTCAGAATGCCATTCTGTATAGTTTGGAAAGATATCACAACTTTAGTTCTAAAGCTGCATTGAGGATGAGGGGATCCTAAATCACAACTTCAACTATTATTTTATGTGAATCTCAGAATACCTAAAGTGTGATTCTAGAAAATAAGAGGATTTCAATTTTGTGGCTTTCCATTATACTTGTATTTTGTTTCAAATTGAAATTGTATCCATGTATTGTTGATTTATTCGGATGTAAGCAAAGTTATTCCTGCCTACGACCCAAGTCTCGTCGGTTCTTCCTGCCAACCAATCCGCGTGGCAAGGACAACGGCAGGGAAGGAGCTAACAAAGGATCGGCCGAAGACAAATAGATTAAAAGCAGAAACAGAAAGAGTCCAGTAATTTGAATCTCAGGTCAACCCCGAGCCGGCTTTGTATCGCCGTGACAATAGTATCTTAATTAAATCCCCTCTGCTGTCCGTCGCCAGATTATTATGACAGCCGTGATTGCGATCAGATCACGGCGACGCCGACGCCTCCGCGCGACGCCTGCCTCTGACGGCGTCTTTAATCTGCGCCTGATCAACGTCGGACTCGGACTGCGGGAGTTAAAGTTATCCCGGACGAAGTTCTGGAATGAGTGCTGTCGACTGCAGGTGCTCGGCTCCCGTGCAGCAATCACAATTGTCGGCTCACAATCAACACGTCTCGGCCGCAGATGCGATCTCAACATTATTATCACCAACGAGTAGAGTTCTCAACTAGACATAATCATCATTACCAGAGCTGAGCAACGCATATATAACCGTAGACTTTGACAGCCCATGGGATTAGGAGGGAGAAATTTGAAAACTATAATGCGTCGCTAGTCGGCGAGGGCTTACGTTGTCACACACTTTGATGGATTAAATCCAGCAAACAGAATTCACTCGCACTAAAATAATTGTTTTCTACTTTATGAAATTCACAGAAGTATGGAACGAATAAACTGCGAACAATCGCGGTAACTATAGAGTGCGAGAGAGAGGGAGTGTGTACACACGAGGCTGACACTCGGAAGAAACTCACTTTCCAGCACCCAAGTTTATAAAACATTTGCATTCCGCTCGTCTGCTACCTGCCGAGTTTCCCAAGGAAGCTGCTCGCCTATAACTCCGGCCGGTTTCCCTCCCCTGTGGGCTCTCTAAGGGGGAGACCAAGCTATCTCGTGGGCTAGCGCCCTGGGAGCTCCCCCCCCCCCCTTCCCTCACACCGCCACCGATACACGCACAGAAGCTGGCTACGATTCTACAGAATAGTGGATGGAAGTGGTGGGTAGAAGGAGGAATGAAAAGAGAAACAGAAAGGTAAAAGTAAACCAAGTTATATTTGAATGTATAAAGAACAGTTCGAGAAAGCGTCTTCTAAAGTGAAGAAGTTTTCAGTAGATTCGTGTAAACTTAAGAAAAGAGGTAAAGTTTTGATAGGACGTTATATTCGGGTGTGTCTTTACTCTGGGTTTTCGGAACGCAAGGTGGATTGCATTACCGCTCCAAGGGGATGATTTTGCTTAAGCTATCTTCCAAGTTAATACATTCAATTGAAGGGGTTGCTATTAAAAGACCGGCCGGGCCATTATACCTCCCGCACGACTATCAAAAGTATATTAGAAAATTGTTCACTGGGCATATAGAGCCAACTACGCTTGCGCCGTCCACCTTGCCATTTCTATCTCGGGTAGATCTAGACTTTATTAAATATGTTCAAAAAGTAATATTTTCTGCGAAATCGATTACCATAATTTGGCTGTTTGGAAGCTCTGGCGTAGTTCAGGTTAGCTGAGCTTTGCACGCGATGAGGAGCTCTGTGCGAGGTGTAAACGCACGCATTCACAAGGCATTTCTCTCCGCACAACAGACAATATTTTAAGACGACAAGATAAGGAACAAAACGTATCCCCGTGTTTGTGTCACGCTTCGGCTCTTGTGTTCTGGCGACAATCGCCGAGGCAATGATTTAGAGCGAATACGCAGGACATATTCAAACTTGTACTTTAAATTTATGTATTTTACTTTTCATGAGTATAGGTTAGAAAACATCGGCCATAGGATTTCGATGTTTAAAGACTTTTCATTGAAACCCGTGAAATATACATTTTGGGCACACTTTAATCCTTCCACCCCGGGGACTTGGCTTATCTCAGTGTTGTTTAGCCATACAGATATAAACTGTTTTCTATCTCCATGGTTTAGCGAAACATAATCTCTCTATAAACAAAGGAAAAACCACGAACCGACAAAAAATAACAGCCGAGTATTCTGTGACTAATGAGCGTCCTAATGTCGCTACAAACGCACATGGCGCATGTACTACAGATAATCTATAATATGTATAACTGTAGTCTGTATTCTGATAATGTCACCCGCTCCTGGAGAGACCGCTTCCAGGTCGCAGATTGAAAAATGAACACAACGTGACCGTCAACGAGAAATGCGCTATTTCCGAATACACACGGACGCGACATGATAGCCAAGAAGCAGGATTGTGTAATCTTGGGGCCAGCGGAATAATGCGCGCGACCATTCCAACGGCTGTCCAGTCTCAGACTCTTTTCGCAATTTCTCGAGACTCAAAGAAATCCTCATGCAAGCCTTTTTATTCCTTTTTATATATATTTTAGATATAAAACATCGTACGGGTTGAGATCAGAGAGCTTGGAGTTGGAGTTTGGGAATACGCCATGTGTGTTTAGTGCGATTTGTTTTTGAAAACAAGTCGCGTCTAAATCGGCTCGGTGAAAGTTTGGCTTCGGCCCCACTTTTATCGATCATCACAATCTGTGGCATTTGCACGGCTGTCGCTCGGCAGACAAAGTGTCAAATAATGCAGAACTCGCTTCACTGATCATGAACATGGCTGTACTTGGCTGACGCGTCACTCTAAGCATCACTCGGGGGCATCGCAGTTTTGTCGCTCATATAACATGCAAGAACGATTCTCAGCCTTCTAATAGATGTGTAACGCCGTTAGGAAATTATAATTAGCTTTGTTTGAATTGCTAAAGGACTCTACTTACGTGTCGTTTCCCCCACATCGCAAGGGGTAATGAAACGCAGCCCGCAGTGCTCGAGCCCGACATCGGCAAGCCTGAGTTACCGTGAGGTTAATCGAGGTTGAGATATCACGGTAAGCCACTTCCGGTTTCTCTAACCTGCGCAGCCTTCCGCCGCGCAGCCACAATCACTGATGCAATTTCCGGATGCCATGACAACAATAATCGTGCGGCACTTGCGAGGGAGCACGACGCCAATTACCGCCGCCAGATTGCTATCTCAAGGCGCTATTAAGTGGCCGCACAATGGAAGAGAGCCAAGCGATTAGCTGGAGCACTGTCAGGGACCATCGAGGATTCTTTTGCGAAGATTAAGATTCTGCTTTCCGTGCGGTGGAGGTGCCGGCTTCACCTCACAGCATTTCCCGGGGCTCAAAACATGGCATTTATTCCACTAAAGTCATTATATTTTGGGATTGGTATAATTTTTTTTCTTAGTTTATAGCCATTTATGGTTTTTATTTCTCACTTTTTGACATGGGAATATAATATTTGGTATTTTTATTAAACGCAAGGCTTCTCAGTAGCTTGTGCATTTCTTCGTTACATGGATCATGGTAGAGTTTGTTTTATGGGACTAGAATATTTTACATGCCGTTTGAAGTAGCTGGTTCAAATGTAAATATTACTAATGAAATATAATCCTATATCAACACAATTTTCTATTTTATTTCTAAACCTCGATTAATACTTTCATTATTCAGCAATTATTTCCATTCTAAAAATTACATAAACTGATTTTTTCAAGGTTGAAACTGCTGTGACCTCTGCGATACGATTCTCCACAACGATAGAATGAGAAAAATTTTGTTTTATAGCTGTAATACTCGTCCAAATTAATGAAATTTATTAAACAAATATACCTACTTGTAATATAACAAATAACTTTTTTGTTTGGTGGTGGAGGTGCCGCGATTCCTGCAACACGCAACGCATTTTGACATTTAGACAAGCATGGGAGATGAGTTCTAACCCACGCTAACATTAATAGGTACTATTCACAGTGAATACGGACATTAGACTGGATTTTATTTTTAAATGATTTTGATACGCTTTGATGAAGGGGAAATAAATTCAATTTCGAATATGCTCTTTAGAGTGAAGAAACATTTTAGTTGACTTTTTGTTCGCCTGTTAGCGCAATGGACTGATGTATTACTTACATGTACGGTGGAGTATTGGATTTGTGTAAGCGACTGGCTGCAAAGCCATGGCTCGACTTCTCATAATGTACGCATGCAGAATTGGTGTTAATTTCCCGAGAGATGCGTCTGTGGCGGGTTTAGCGTTGCCGACCAGGGGGAGGGGCAAGGTGGAGCGTCTTGACAGGAAATGGAATTCCATAATTTTCCGAAGAAGTAAATTCGCGCAGCACAAAAGAAGAACTTTTAGCATAATAAGGTACACCACCCCCCGGTGAGCACGGAGAGCGTCAAAGCGAAATCTGTTCCCCGTCTCTTCTGTGGCTCACTTTGATTCTTCATCCTAATCACCACACAAACAAGACGGCTTCTGAAGAAGATGCAGACATCAATCGATTGGGATGTTACTCAGGAATTGACTCCGGGAATAATCGTGTTGTTACAGCAGTTCAAAAGAGCGCATTGCCGTTGTTATTTGAGATGAAACGAAATTTACAACACCAATTATTTCGAATTATTACGTTAATTATCATTCAACAAACTCTAATGACTACATTTTACGACATGTTACCTTTGAAGTTTCAATCAATTAGTTTCAATCAGTTTGAATATCAATATGTTAAATCCTCGAATGTGAGTATCATAGCATCTTGTATCATATGCTAAGATGAAGTATCTAGGTTAGTACCCAGCCTACTTCGATTGGAAATCAATTCGCTCCACGCGGCCCAGTTCCTTCCCATCGCAACATGTCTGACAGGGAGAGGAAGAAGCTGCAGTTGGAATTTAGTGAAGCATATTGTGCGACGCATGACTTGAATTGTGAGCACTCCTGACTTCGGGTTCAAATCATTCCGCGCACATATGTAACGTATTGTTCTGCAAATAGCCGTTGGCAGTGGGATATAATCCGGCGGGATGAAGCGATGAGTTCGCGAAGATCAAACTTAACAACTCTGTCAATCATTTCAGGAGATTATCCAGAGCGCTTGATCTTTTCATTTCTTGTAGGAGTTTTTTGTGAAAATAAGAACCAAATTGACAATATAGTATAAAATGTTTTTATTTGCATTCGTCTGGATGAAGTACAAAAATATGTCAATACATTTGATTGATAGATTAGCGTTCAAGCGTTTCCATGAAATTGTATTTACCAACCGCATTCTTCAGAGAGTGCTGTCAAAGTTGTGACCAAGTATTCGGCAAGCAATCATCGATTTGCGTTCACAACTCGATGCAAGGGGAACTTGTGCGATTACTTCAGCCATGTTCTGCCACTAAAACTTCCATTTGTATTATTTCCCGAGGCTGTGTCACCGCTTCCTGTCATTGGCTCAACTTGCTCGCGCTTAGAACTATGTTCAAGAGCGATAATCAATGTTTCAGAAACCTAAGGCTGCATTCTTATCAACAAATACCGCCCTTCTTCAACACAAATTCCTCGCCCAAGTTCGCCGACGTCATCACGGGGTCTACCAACTGACAGGAGTACACTGAATTAAGAACTGTTTTCTTGAAGCTGAGTGAAACCTGACGCCCTCTGGCTGTTTCGATTCACGCCAGAAACACTTTTATTACAACAGTTCGCGTTCTAGTGTTCATGACATGATGCTATTCTTACATTTCGGGGCAATTTTTACAGATTTACAACTTTGATTTAATTACAAGATGTTAATGTTAATTTTGATTTTATAATCAAGAAATTTATTGGGGCTCCTATTCCTGTTTTGAGATAAGCCGGAATAAACACAAATCATGTAATTTTTCAAACAATACAACTCTTTTAGCATGATAAGCTTTGAAATGTCACGAATACATATTCCGTCTTTTATTAAGACTTCGGGTCGGACTTGGCGTTTCTCTCCTGTTAGCGTGCCTTCATTAGATTCTGTTGGCGTGAGGTGGGATTAGAACGATTTCCCCCGCCTCTCAAACACCGAATCCAGCTCGCACATTTCATGCATTATTCCTCACTTACTGATTCACTAGTGTAGATGTCACACGGCACTTCCACAGTCTCTAACATTCAGATACATAAATACCAACTAGGAAAACGCGCGGTGTAAAGCTGATAAGCGGAACCTTTGTATTGCATGTAAATTAATATGCTGCGTGAGAGTTGCTGATCTGTGGATAACCCTAACGATATTCAAGGGAGCAAAGAATAAATTTCACAAATTTTTTAAAATACGCTCCAAATTTCAAAAACTCTAAGTATCTGGACCCATTTGTATAAATATTTTTAAATTCAAAAGATGTTGGTACGATATCGTAAAACTTTTTCTTTCTTTACAACGAATCAGAGGTATTTGCTTAAAACTTAATACACTTCATATGTAGGTAGATATGCGTGCAAAATGTTGGTTAATTGCTGTGACCTATACCTGGCCCTTTGGGCAGGAAACAAATGCATAAAGAAAGTGCCACAAAGTATCATCGTAACTGAAAATTGTAACAAGTGCGATTTCCAAATGTATAATATGATTTAATAGCGTGTCATTGATTGCCCTGTAAATACGGTCATTTTACAGGCGGTGACAAAATCTGGCGTTACTTGTCACAATCCCATATCCAAATTATTGTCAGCTTTATATAACTTTAAATTGAGCAAAGAAAATAAATGCTCCAGAGTGGCTCGTTTTCTCATTGAAGAATCAACAAGAAATGTGTCCAAATCGGGTAGTAAAATACGCTTGTATTCCAATGATGTTTGCGGAAGGTGTGACTTGGGATGATGTACGAGGGTGTTTCGCGATGCCTTGACGTAGTGTGCTCGTGGGGTAAGTTATGGCGGCGCACGATACGATCTGGCCGAGCGGCGAGGAGGCGGCAAGAAGTGCTGAGATAGTGTCGAGCGCGCTCCTGGCGGTGATGGATGGATCGACACGTCCATCACAATCACCATCACCATCCTCATCATCAACAACAACCACTCGACTTTCATATTTATTCCAAAAATTCACCTTCGCTGAAATTATACTTGTAGAAATAAAACAAGTATCGACACCTTAACTGCAAAACCACGCATGTGCAATTTTAAATTTTTGACTTTTTAACACTAAAAAATGGGAAATAAATTATTTCATATTGTTGCAAAAACTTGATCTGTTCAGACCAAAGTATTCTTTAATTCACTGTTTTCTAAACCTCGTATATGGAAAATGTAAGGAAATCCATGAAAAAACACGTATTTCATGCCATCGAATTGATTATGGTTGTTATTGTTAATATAAGGACCCTGCATTTAATTTCACTCAGCGACATATAAAAAAAATATCCATTATAGAAGTAGTGTTTTATTGTACATGCATTACGTGAAAATGCTTACAAACCAAATACACACGAGTCGCAAATGAGGAGATTAACTAAATAATATGTTAAAGAGAAACACTTTGCTGTTTATACAGGTTATGAAACTAATAACTATTGCCAACACAAATGCAATTAATATTAATTATAGTTTTAATGCAATGATCAGGAACTAGTTTAATAAATGCGTCAAGTACCTGATTGTGAAAAGTGTCTACGAAGAGTTGAAATCCAGTACTTGCCACGAACTAGGTAATATTATTACTGCACTGTCATCTGGAGCGATTTCTCAGGTCAAAATGCAATATGCACGGTTTCTTGCTTGAACATGCGATCTCCAGAATCAGTCTTGTCCTGAACCGAATATTCGTTTCCCTCGAGTGTAAGGACCTGCCCACAAACTACTCCGATATCATTGTTTTGTTTCAAAACGTACACTTACATATGAAACGAAGTGAATTCGATATCCATGTATGACGAGAAAATACTGATTTCATGAGTAAACAAAAATACACGATGAGACAATATTAATTTTGTTTTTCTTCTCATGTAGATTCAAACAGTCTATAATTGTCAGTACCGTTCTACATTCTTGTAGATAACAAATAAATAAAAATATTGAAACAAATATCTAAAACATAGAAATCGCAATATGGACAAAACATGTAGGTAAAATTGAGAGACAAATTTATTTCCTAGAAAAACTCGTTTCTAAGAAACATAATTATTATGACGTCTATTGAAACGTAACCATTTGAATTAACATATAATAGTAAGTCATTAATAGCATGCTAAGATTCTAGATTCTAAAATATTGCATGCTCGAATGTAAGAGGTCATAATAGCGATGATTTTGCGCATGAAATAAAGTATAATTAGCTCACGGATAAGAATCTCGGTACACATTCGGCGTTTACTCTTGTCATTTGTCGTCGACATGATTTGTCTCCGGTCTTCACGCATTGCCCTGTGTCGCACGCAGAGATTGCGTGACGCGACGCCGACAATTAAAGCGACGCCGACGCCGAGGCGACGTCGAACTGATGGATGGATTCATGACGACGCCAGGGGATTGTCATTCGATATAGTAATGGATCACTCGCTCTTATTTGCATCTTTGTGAGAAGGATTTGATGTTGCTGCGAAAGGTGCGGATCGCACTTTGTGAAATTAAAGATTTTGATAAATTAAATATTCCGTGGAAATGCTTTTTACCTTATGATATAAATGCTCAACAATGGCATCTTATTACAAGATTACAAGAGTGCTAATGAATGTGTTTTGAGCAATTCTAATTTTACTTTTGGAACAACTCGAAATATTTTTAATGGTCAAAGAAACGTAACATTAAGATTTTTGATGAGTACAATAATGAGTAGCTGGAAAAACATAATCATTAATTGACTCCATTGTTACCTACAGATGTAAAATTAACTTCGTTTCAACCAAATTTTAGTGTGTAATTTTGTCAGTATTTGTTAATTCGCATTCTCATCCATTATTCTTCGTCTCCCTGTAAATTACCTTCGTTCTGCACTCGAGAAGATCAATAAAGGATCATTTCTGTCTCCCTGAGGACTGCCTACACATCGTATCACGGCCCGAATCCTTGCTAGATGGAGCTACTCGAAAAACTCAGAACATAATAAAAAATATCATAAAAATCCGACTGCGAGCATCTTGTGACTGCGATATGGATGAAGTAGCGGAAATCTGTCCGACTTTTCTTCTTTCCGAACGAAAATGAGTAGAAATGAAAAATAACGGCAGAGCGTAACACAAAATTGTGAGGAGGCCATGGGGTGAATAACTCTCGCAAAATGGTTCCATTGTGAAGCCATATTCCTTTACCAACTTGTAGTATTTCAATACTAGTGAAATCTTTCTAGAAGGGGAATAAAATCAAACAAAATTACAATAATATTATGCAAGCCTGGTGTTTCAAATGCTGACAAGTGACATTGTTGCCATGAGGCTGGTGTTCCAGATGCTGACAAGTGCCATGTGGCTGGTGTTCCAGATGCTGACAAGTGACAGTGTTGCCATGAGGCTGGTGTTCCAGATGCTGACCAGTGCAGTGTTGCCATGTGGCTGGTGTTCCAGATGCTGACAAGTGACAGTGTTGCCATGAGGCTGGTGTTCCAGATGCTGACCAGTGACATTGTTGCCATGAGGCTGGTGTTCCAGATGCTGACAAGTGCCATGTGGCTGGTGTTCCAGATGCTGACAAGTGACAGTGTTGCCATGAGGCTGGTGTTCCAGATGCTGACCAGTGCAGTGTTGCCATGTGGCTGGTGTTCCAGATGCTGACAAGTGACAGTGTTGCCATATGGCTTGTGTTCCAGATGCTGACAAGTGACAGTGTTGCCATGTAACTGGTGTTCCAGATGCTGACAAGTGACAGTGTTGCCATATAACTGGTGTTCCAGCAACTATGCTGACATAGTGTGACATTGTTGCCATGTGGCTGGTGTTCCAGATGCTGACAAGTGACAGTGTTGCCATATAACTGGTGTTCCAGCAACTATGCTGACATATTGTGACATTGTTGCCAGGTGATGCTGAGAATAACACGTGAGTCGTGACAGTGTTGCCATGTGATGTGTGTTCCAGTTGCTGACAAGAGACAGTGTTGCCATATGACTGGTGTTCCAGCATCTATGCTGACATATTGTGACATTGTTGCCAGGTGGCTTGTGTTCCAGATGCTTACACGTGACAGTGTTGCCATGTGATCGATGACTATTAAGGATATCTCTACTTCACAGCTGCATTTTCATTGCTGTGGCTAAATCTGGCAGCGGTGTGGAAGCAACGGCTACTTCTGCATGATAGCGAGGATTTACTCGCAAAGACAGATAAACGTAGGAATGGTTGGAAAGATGGAAGAAGTCGTAGGGATTTCAAAAGATTTCGAATTGGAGAAGAAGAGAAGGGATCAAGCCATGAGATGAAAATAGAGTTAGGTTTTTTTCTCTTTGGTCGTCTACCATTTCTCACCTCTAGACTTTTGCCCGCTTCGAGACCGCCATGTTGTGATTCACGTACGAGATTCTGACATTCAAATAAGTAGACCTGAATCTAGTTGTTGTCGCGGCTCAAGTCTCAGCAGTGAACAATTTCTCACGCAGATAAATCTCACGGGCTGGGATAAAATGTTAATCCTGCAGTCGTGGACGAGCGCAATAACAATTAACAAGTATGAATAAGCATCAGACAGTGATTCTCGCTCGAGGCATAAATCAAAGGTGGGTAGAACGAAATACCAAACTGTAGAGCATGCGATGCAGCAATGGAGAAGTTAGTTAGATCTATCACGCAATTTTACAATACACTCGGGGTACTTAGTTACGTAAGTTTCGGCAGAGGGTAGGGGCGGGGAAGAAAGAACTCGCGGCTCAATTCGAAACCGATTTTCCCGGTGTTGACTTTTCAATCCTGGAACTATTTTATCAGAAAACACAATCCTCTCATTTTTTTAAACAGTGTTTTCCACGAATGGAATCAGAGCGAAAGTTTCTAAGAGATTGACCTTTATGCTTAAAACTCTTCTTCCAGCTTTGTTATGAGATCCTCTTGTTTGAGTAACTCTTGGTGGGAACTTGCAGGAACTTGCAGGGACGTCGCATCGGCTACTTTATCTTATTGCAGGGAAGCAAATCCCAGGCTGCGTATATTTCACTGTCGCCCCTAATCCTCTGACACCAAACTTCCACTCGCCAAGGCGCTCGCCCACGTCCCTGCTCGCTAGCCAAGCCGAGGCGGAACTTGAGCAAGTGAGAGCTAGGACATTATGGCAGGAGCGTAATTGTACGGCGTCCTCTTAATTATGTCAATCATTACACCCAGCCCCAAGCAGGCATCCATGACTCCTATAAATTACCTGCTAAAGTTCAAATGGCGTAGAAAACCCAACAATAACCAGGGCAACAGTCAGTTTAAAATATTGGCAAATTATTTGTTTAATTGATTTTCCATATTCAACGTCATAAAGTTTAATCAAAGCCAAAATCAATTTTGATGTGTAATTTTTCGTAGTAGTGAATGAAGATTAGTGATAATTTCGCCTGCAAAAGTTATTCCAATAAGCCAATTCAAACAAGGATCGTTCAGAGTTCAGAGCGCGATTTCCTTCGTCATGACGTCAGATATGACGTCACATTGCTGCTAGCCGAGATAAAACCTCACAAACAAACAGAATGGAAAGTGGACACGAGAGAGAGAGAGAGAGAGAGAGAGAGAGAGAGAGAGAGAGAGAGAGAGAGAGAGAGAGAGAGGAGAGAGAGAGGAGAGAGGAGAGAGAGAGAGAGAGAGAGAGAGAGAGAGAGAGAGAGAGAGAGAGAGAGAGAGAGAGAGAGAGAGAGAGAGAGAGAGAGAGCGAGAGAGAGGGTGGGGAGGAGTGGGAGGTGAGTGAAAGAGAGAGAGAGAGAAAAAGGGACTAGATCCTACTTTTGATCAGTGAGCCGATTAATTTCTTTGATCCGCGCATTATACATAGTTCAGTTGCCATCCCCATTCCACTATACCGGCCTAATATATATGTACAGAACATGACAGTAGTATCAAATACTACACAAACGTACGTGTAATTACATTACAAAAGTCTCCCTTAGGCACCGTTCTCTTTGCCACGCAGATTATATATGCTATCATATTTATTGTTATCTAAATACACCTGGTTTTCCTACTATTTCAGTACGTTGATGAAATGGTATGAAATTCATTGTTATCTAAATCCCCTGGTTTTCCTACTATTTCAGTATGTAGATGAAATGGTTTGAAATTCATTGTTATCTAATACACCTGGTTTTCCTACTATATCAGTACGTAGATGGAATGGTATGAAATTCATTGTGATCTAAATCACCTGGTTTTCCTACTATTTCAGTACGTTGATGAAATGGTATGAAATTCATTGTTATCTAAATCCCCTGGTTTTCCTACTATTTCAGTATGTAGATGAAATGGTTTGAAATTCATTGTTATCTAATACACCTGGTTTTCCTACTATTTCAGTACGTAGATGATATGGTATGGATGTCATTTATATCTACACTCGCCTGTTTTTCCTGATATTTACCAAGTATGCTATTATATTCATTGCTATCTAAATTAACCTGGTGTTCCTACTATTCAGTACGCAGATGCTTATGGTATGAAACTCATTGTTGTCTACATTCGCCTGGTGTTCCAACTATTGGAGTACCTACGTAAATGATGTGGATATCATTGATAGATTGGTTTTACTCAGTTTACTCACTTGGTTTTCCCGCTATTTTACCACGTTGAGGATTTCATGCTATCAAATTAATTATCTAAATTCACCTGCCTTCCCTAATATGTTTCTATATACTTGGATCTAAATACACCGAGTTGTATTAAATATTTGTATAATAGTTTTAAAGGTTATCTGCTGAACACACCATATAAAGCGAGTTGTGATGATTTAATTCATTTGGATTAATTTGTTTATGAATATTTTTCTCTTTATTTTGTAATTAATTTAAAAATAGAGAGCTGCTACTTTTTAGCAGCAATCTTTAGCTTAAGCTTTTTCGGTGGAGGTGCCGTGTCATTTCGGAGTGAACCAAGCAAGGAACTGGCACGGAATTAATTCAAAATAAAGTACACATAAAAAGATGCAATTGACTACAAGCTTGTCTTGTGTTTATTCATAAATTGCTACGAAGGGCGCGAAATCACATTTTTATATAAAACTCGAGTTATTCCGCCTCACGGTCCAGAAGATAACAGAATTATACATCTGTTGATGACTTTTTCAACGCGACAAACATCGCCTGCAAAATGGTGCGACATTTGCATCTTTCTGCGCCGCGTAAAGCCGGAGCTTAATGGACACTTCGAGCTCCCCCACGCAGAAGTAACGCGCATAATAATTTCACAGGAGTTCGTGATGGGTGTTAGAAAACAATCAAATACAAGCAGACGATATCGCTGCCTCTTCTCATCCATTAAGCATTGTGATCATGAGTGTGTACATCGCATGTGTACATCACATGTGTGTACATCACATGTGTGTACATCGCATGTGTACAGTCAGTGTGTGTACAGTCAGGGAAACTAGATGGTTCATACTCTGCCTCTCTCTGACCCATAACATAAACATGTTTTTATATGGAGCAGAGAGAGATAGAGTATGAACCATCTAGTTTCCTTGACTATACATCACATGTGTGTACATCACATGTGTGTACATCGCATGTGTGTACATCGCATGTGTGTACATACACTCATGCTGGTTCATGCCAGCAATGGTCGGCAATGGCACAGCTATTTCTTTCAAAAACTATTTCTTGTCTAGTTCCTCAATATCTATAACAATGACAAACAAGCATGATTTATGGAAGATTTCCAATATAATATCTACGTATCATAGAGATATAAAAACTACACGGCTGATTCTCAAACAAGGGTCGTGGCATATTTACATAATTTAATTATACTCGTTTATTTAGGTAATCCCATATATTATTTTTAATTTAATTTATTATAAACCTGTTCTCTGAGTTTTCATATTTTCTTTACTGATGTATGAAATAATTAATTACATTATATTATAGTATACTTAGTAATTAAAAACATGGTCAACACACATCACAAATAACATTAAATACGAAAATTAAACATGTACAATTGTAGTAGGTATGCAAGAACTTTTACAAAACGTAATAGATTGTAAGGTAAAACCATTATACAAAGGCAATTTTTTTTTTATTATATCAATTAATTAACAATTAATTATACCCCATCCAACTAAAGTCGGGTTGGGGGGTGGAGGTAGCTCCACCTTCTTCTAGGGCCTCCTGGGAAGAAGATGCAACGTAAAAAACACTGAAAAGAAACATAAATTCAGGAATAACAAATACCCCAATCTATTGGTGAACTCCTGATTATTATATTATAAATATTATATTATATTTTCTCTAT